>LBNU01006796.1:5272-67847 GCA_014162995.1 Artemisia annua
GGCCTTGGTAAGGATTAGAGAAAGTCTTCACACTATGCTGTTGACGATCTCAAAGTCCAAACTTGTAAGTGCCGGTATGTTTATTACTAACCATGTTTTATGCAGCTCAACATACCTTACTTACTGTGATCACCACCCTCACTCAAAGTTCCACATGCTCATACCAACATCTACAAGGAGTCGTCAGAGCTTTTCAACCATGAAGATCTACTCAACAAAGATGTATGGGCATGTTGGAAAGGCGTAATCACACCAAAGACAAAGAAGTTGACGATTGATGCCGATTGCTGAAAAGATGCAGATTCATCATCTCATGCTTACACTTCAACATCATAACTCAATATATCATTATCAAAGAATGGGCTTAGACTATGCTTCCTCAACTCTGATGCAGAAGATCATGATCCAGAAAAGTGTAAGCATGACATCACAAAGATAATCACTACATCACAAAGAGACACATACACTCAAAGATGACTTGAAGCAAATTATATGGATGAAGAGCGAAGAACAAAGTCAAAAGATCATCATATACATCAAGGAAGTCATCTTGAGTCGACTATCAATGAAGAATCAACAACTACGAGCTACAAAAGAATCTACAAAGATCTCAATGCAAGAATTCAAGAATAAAGAACAAAAGGGTGACCTCTCTTAGGGGGAGATTGTTAGGAATACGATTTTTGGATAAGAAAGATTCGGTCACCCACAAGAAAGATTCGGTCACCCCAGATATGATTAAGCATTGTTTAGCTCGTAGTAGTTACATTAGTTAGTTATACGTAGATTAGAAGTAGATTAGTTCGCGAAAGAAGGACGGGTCTTTACCCACTGTATACCTTATCTGCAGCCCAAGTGGCACGCCCTAGTGGCAAAACCCATGTATATAAACCCCTCTCCATCCTTGGAGAGGGTAAGCCTTCTCTCATAATCTCATTTTCTTTTTTTTTTGGTTTTCTCTCTAAGGCTTCACTTCTTTCTCTCTCTACTTTCTCTCTCTAGAATTTCTTTCTTTCTCTCTTGCTTGGAACGAACTAAACCACATGATTATTCATGTTTGTGATGTTAACTAGTATCCTACAATATCCCTACGAAGCAAACCATTGACCAAGTGGCCGGTGGCAAGCTACGTGATCTAAGTGCAGAACAATCATGGGAACTCATAGAAGATCTTGCTGTCTATGACAACGAAAGTTGGAATAATCCCCGCGATTTGAACAAAACGGTCAAGGCAATATCTTTGCCTTCGAATAGTTCAAGCACTTCCGACCGTAGGATCATGGAACTTGAGGACCAAGTCAAGTATCTCATGAAATCCGACGAAGCTTCTAAACCTTCAAGCCAAGTGAACAAAATCACTTCTTCATGTGAATATTGTAGTGGTCCCCACGACACTCGAGATTGCATGGAACTCCCCGAACAAGCTTTTGCGGACTACGCAACCTCGCGTACCGACGGAGCGGGAGAAAAGTGGTACACTTTCAAACCCGAGCCAAACCCTTACGGTGATTCTTACAACTCCTCTTGGAGAAATCACCCAAACTTTAGGTGGAAACAAAACCAAAACACGCCCCAAAATAATTCTTCCAATCCACCTAATCGTTTTCAATCAAACGATTCATCATCAAACCGTTCTTTCAACAACAATCCTTCCAATAACGATGGTAGTACCAATAATTTTGAAGGATTGATGTCTAGATTTATGGCATCTCAAGACGCTCGTATATCCAAGTTTGAATCCTATTTCAAACAAAGGCAAAGCGAGATGACCAATAAGATCGACACCTGTTGAAAGTTCTCAATGGCCGAGAGATGGGAGCCCTCCCAAGCGACACGGTCAAGAACCCGAAACTAAACGTTAACTCCATTTCTTCGGTTTCGTCTCCTAGTTCTTGCCCACAATACTATTCGGTCAATTCCATGAGCACGTGTTTCAAGCAAATCCAAATCCCTCAAAAAGACCATGAGAGTAGGATATCCAACACTAAATTAGTCAACAACATAGTTGAAACACTACCCATTCAAAACCTTGACGAAGAATTCGAGGAACTCCACCTTGAACGTCCGGTTATTGATGTTTTGGCACGAGCTCCGTACTATAATGCCCTCTTGGAAAAATATGAGAAGAAGCTCAAGTTAGGCGACAAGGGGACCGCCTTAGATTGAAACAAGTTACCTAAGAAATTAGATGACCTGGGCTTAGTTGTCCTACCTTGCAAGATCGGTAATTCGGGGGCTTATGACACATTAGCCAATCTTGGATCAAGCCTTAACTTACTTCCACTACTTCTTTATACCGCCCTCAAACTAGGAAAGCTAGAAGAAACTGAGGTAATAATAGGTTTAGCGGATGGAAGTGTAGCATACCCGGTTGGAGTAGTAAAGGACGTGGTAGTATACATAGGGAAATTAACCATTTTAGCCGATTTCCACGTCCTCAGCATGGTTAGCGACCCCACATGCCCTTTGTTGATAGGAAGAGGATTTCTAGCCACCGCAAGTGCTATGATTGATTGTAAGGAATCTAAGATAGCGGTAGGAGAAGGAGGAACTTGGTCGGTATATAATGTTAAGAAACACGCCTATGACACCCTTGAGGAACCAATAGATGTTAATAGGAGACCCTCTAGATACGGACCATGGTTAGATGGAGACTTCATAGGACCCCAACGCCCATTCTACCTAGAAGATGACTTTGTGAACCGAACACATACGGTAGAGCAACTTTTGGTTAGGGACACCGAATTAGACCCCTTTGAAGATCCCATAGTTTTTAGAAAGATGACTGACTTCCTAGGAGTTTTGCCAATCAACCTAGCAATGAATAAGTGGAAAGGCGAGGATGATAAACATAAATGGAATTGGGAAAAGCCACCTAAGGAAGGAGATGGATCATGGCACATAAAGATGACATTATATGATCCGGATGGAGAAAAGTTTGAGAGGACATATCTTACCAAACACACCAATAGGAAACTTCCAACCAAAATCAATCCTAGATATGTCCTCGATGCGGAACTCACCTACGTAGGGTAGAGTGACTTTGAGTCTAGCTACAAGACTCGTTAACAAAGAAAAGCGCTTCTTGGGAGGCAACCCAAGCTTTATTTGCTTGTTTATTTGATTTTATTTGTTTTCATATGTATGTTTTATTTTTATTTCTAATAATTCATGTTTCAAATTGCTTTGTGAAAATGCTTTATCTTGTTTTTAACTTCGTCTTAACTACATATAAAGGTATTTTGCAAAAGATAAGTGTAAGGGAAACTTAAATTTGTTTATAAGAATGAATTGAACATGAATTGTAATAATATAAAATGAACATACATATAAGTATTGTTTGAGTCAAATGCTTGTATCGAGTCATAATAAAATTTTGCAGGATTCCAGGAATTATGGTAATTGTTTTTCCAGAAATTTTCCGGAAACTAAACATAAGAATTCTGTCAGATCAATTCTGACGGAGTCAGCCTTTAAAAGCTGACGACGTCAGGTACTGATTCCAGAAAAAGTTTTTAAATTTTAGTTTTTCTGCCGGATTATAAAAATTACTGCATCTTTAATTCCAGGAATCTGCAAAACTTTCATTCCACAAGCATTATATCCATATATAGATTTTGCCGCCGATTTTACGCAAGGTTTGCCTAGATTGTTTTCTCAGGTTTAACAGGTTACATTGGACAAGAAGATGAACATGGAATCAAGTTCATGACATCAAGCTTTTGGCGTCGCTATGATCTTGGAGCTTTTACATCATCTTGGAAGAAGATCTAACCATGTTACCACACGATCCACATCAAACGAATCAGGGGAGTATTTGTTTCATTCTTTCAATTTCTCTACTTTTACATCTTTTATGTGAACATTGGGGACAATGTTTGGTTTAAGTGTAAGGGGGGTAAATGAAGACACCTTAGAAAATGCTATTGCGCTTGATTTTTGTTTTGTTTAATGGTAGATGTGTAATAAAACTGAGAGAAATATTTGTTAGGGCAATTTTAGCGCCAAATTTAAATTTTTCAACAAAATATAGGAGTGAAACTTTAGGCATAATAAGCGTCTCATGGATAGGGAATTGTATGACTAGCACAAAAACCGTACCACTCAAAAAAAAATTTCCCCCAAATATGTGAGGTTCACCCCTAGAATTGTTAGGAAAAGCATTTATTGTTGATGCTTGTGTGTGTACTGGTAGTTTATAGATTCTAGAACTTGCGTTAGTGACCATCCCAAATCCACAAGTGATACTACATTCGTGTAGTTAGATTTACTACATGATAAGAGGCATTAGGATAACCCTTGTTTTACACCCGTATTATAATTACATTGACTTCATTGGTCAAGTAATTCTCCCACACCTTTGCGATGTACTCATTTTTAGTACACGATACCCCTAGTACACCCCTCAGAGCCTATCTTTTCGTTTATAACTTTAAGCATTTTACTTAAAAGAAGAATTTGTTTACAATCCACCCCAAATGTACACCCAAATCGCCTTAGCCTACCTTGTATGCACTCATCTTTAGTGCATTATTGTGACAACATTTGCTTAAACTCTTAGTTAATAGTCTAATTGATTACATGGTTGCTAAGTCGAGTCATATCCTTGTACATATTGTTTTGCGACGATTGGGACTCATGGGTAAAGTACTAATGTAATGGAGTAATGGGGAAGAAGTCAATTATTACCCCCAAATGTGCGTTGATATTTTAAAGTACTCCAAGTTTTTCAATTATCTTAATTCGAGTCATTAAAATAGTTAATTATAAAGTATGTAAAATTTCAAGTGTAAGGGGAGAACCGAGGCCCCTATGATGTATTATTTTGGATGGTAAGGTAAGAGTGTATGAAAAAAAAAAATCGAAAAACAAGAAAAACGAAAAAAAATTGGAAAAAGAAAAGTAAAAAAAGCATACGGATTACCATCCCATTTCATTTTTTCTTTATTTATGTTTGTGTTATTTTCTTTTAAGCTTAACTCGAGTCGAGTCTTGGCTTAGCAACGCCGCATTGTGCATGTATTTGATCAAGATAATTAACTTGCCACCACTACAAATACCCTTTATTCCAACAAAACCGTATTTATCATATCACTACATCTAACGTCACAACCCTTGAAAAGCCCTCTTTGATAGTTTATCTTAGGTGCTTATGCCTAGTGGAGGAGGTTTTTGATCCTTTCCCAAGCCTATGGTAATCTATTTGCTATGACAGGTAGTGAGTGATATTTCTTCCATTTCCATTTAGTTATATAGGTTTTTAACACCTGAGAGATGAGAGTATCCAAACACTATTTGTGAGGTGCTAGTATATGATTTCCGTGCTTGTTATGACTAGGGTGGAAGAACTATTTGTTGTAATTACTTTTATATTAGTGTTAAATGACCCCTAGCTCATATTTTGATTGGAATAAAAGCGCATTTGCTTGAGGACAACAAATCTCAAGTGTAAGGGTATTTGATGAGGCGAAAAGTGTTACGCTTTTAGGGGGTCATTTAAGCCCTAATCCGTAATTATTTGATCAAATATTGCCTAAAATCGTTCCTTTTGTCATTTTAGGTACTTTGGAGAGGAAATCTGGAAAAGGAAGCATTTTGGACGTTTTTGGAGCATAAAAGTGAAGAAAACGACAAAGTCTCAAAACAAGCTGGAAATAGTACCTGACGGCGTCACTCTTTACGAGGTGACGGCGTCACGCTTTGACAAAGAGGTAGATAATTTTTACACTAGACACCCCAAAAAGATTTTGGAGGATTTACACGTGACGACGTCACTCTTTACGAGGTGACGGCGTCACGCTTTGACAAAGAGGTAGATAATTTTTACACTAGACACCCCAGAAAGATTTTGGAGGATTTACACGTGACGGCGTGACGTGTAAATGGGAGTAGGCCGTCACGTTATAGCTTAAACGGAGACAGCCCAGAGGAATTTAAAGGGGGATGGCTTCATGTTAGGAACACGTTTCACGTATTATCAATTGTCGGTCATAGTTTATGTAATAGGTTGCTTAATATCAAGGCTTATATGTTAGTTATTATGTCTAGGCTTATGAAGTAAGCCCATGGGCCTAGGCCTTTTAGTTTAGAATAAGAAAGGAAGGAAGCCCTAGCTTCCTCTCCTATAAATACTATGTAAAACCTCATTTGAGGTTGTTGGTTCAATGTGATTTCATCTTTCTCTTTACACATAGTTCCCTCCACACTCTCCTTTCTCTCTACTTTCTCTCTCTAACTTTCTCTCTCTAAAACATTCTTCTATTCATAAAACTAGGACCCAACAAGTGGTATCAAGAGCCAAGGGATAATATAGGTTGTTTTAGATTGTTTTTAGGTGAAAAATCACGATTTAGAGGCTGTTTTACGATTCTGCCGAGCATAAAAGCCCTAGTTTATCGAGTTAGCTGCTAGTTTATCGAGTAAGACTAGATTTTGTCGAGTAAGGATAGCTATTTTCTCGGGTTTATCGAGTAAGGACTGCAGGTTATCGAGTAAGCAGAAAAATTTTCGAGTAAGCAGTCAAAAATTCCGAGTAAAGGTGCTGCAGTATCGAGTAAGCCTAATTTATCGACTAACAG
Source organism: Artemisia annua (assembly GCA_014162995.1). Classification (NCBI taxonomy): domain Eukaryota; kingdom Viridiplantae; phylum Streptophyta; class Magnoliopsida; order Asterales; family Asteraceae; genus Artemisia; species Artemisia annua. Next base: position 11,851 of record LBNU01006796.1, read on the forward strand.
TTGGGTTTTATCGAGTAAGGGAAGTTTCTTTTCGAGTAAGGGTAATTTCTTGTGTTTTATCGAGTAACTTTAAGTTGTGCCGAGTAAGGCAGGTTCAATCCTTATCGATTCATCGAGTAAGGACTTCATTTGGGTTCGCCTCTAAATCTTCATATTCATCATCAGATGGAATATCTGCCATAAAACTTTGCAAAACAACATTGAGATTACCCCCTTCATCTTCCATGTTGCTAAGTGTGGCATCGATTTCTGCTTCAGTGTCAAAGAGTGGAGTTGAATCATACTCTTGAGCTTGCACATTTGCCTTACTTTCCGTATATGCCATGAATGCCATGATTGGTTCGATAAGCTCTTCTTCATCATCAGTATCTTCCATTGTGTTTAAGCATTCAGAAGTTGAAGTCATAACACCTTTGCCTTTCACAGTAGATACTTGTCCAAGCTTCACTAGATTTTGTAGAAGAGATTGCATATGAGCATTTAGTATTGTAGGATGGTACTGAGGAATGAAGATAGGCTCAGGTTCATTTGGAGGATTGAAGAAGAAAACACCAGCAAGGGAGTAACTGAATGAATCATGAACAACGGCTGGAGATGGTGGAGCTGGGAGAATAGTCTTCTTTGAATTCATGCTTAAGCAAGATTCAAGAATTTCCCTCATTCTATGGTGATGAAGTTCTTCGGCGCGATGTAGAGCATCAAGATGTTTCCACATTGCATGAGCACTGGTATCGTAGTCGAACTGCATGTAGATAGAATTGGGAAGTCCCATGGAAATAAACCAGCCAACCTGTAGGTCAGCATCATACTGAGCAAGGTCTGAAGCACTCAAATCTTCCTTCGTTTGTAATATTATGATCCCGGGTGAGTCAGAGATGAATTTCATTTCATATGGACCATCTTGAATTGACTTAAGCATAAGATCTGCCTGAGGACGATCTGTGAGCCATTGTAGAAATCTCTGTTTCCAATCAGTGTATGTTCCAGGTAGCAACATTGGAGGCCTTGATTCATTGCCAAAGAGCAGAACATGACGAATGAGGGAGCTATGACTTTGTTGTTGATGATACTGTTGCTGATGAGAATATTGGTGAGGAAGGTAGTTGGAAGAAGGTGGTTGAGACATAATTAATGACATTTCTCTCCCCCTTGATTGTTACAATGGAATTGGAAGAATCAAACAAAAATGTCGAAAGTCGATATAGCACTCAAGGTCGATATTGCACACTCAACGGATCTTGTAGACGGGAAAGGTGTGAATGTGACTTGGTAATTAGTCCGTTTTTAGTTAATTTCAATTAATTCGGGTTTCCCTCCAAAATAAATTTGAAAAATTTTCTACTCCCAAAATTTGAAATTATTAATAAAATCCAATTCTTAGTTCACACAAAAAATTTGAGTTTCAAAAAATTTTGACGCCAAATTTGGACCGTAAAAATTCGAATTTGGACCAAAAATTTGAATTTTCGACCAAAATTTTCACAGTTACACCAAATTTTGAATTTCGCGTAAAAATTGAACGTTTAGTCTCCTAGAAAGAAAAACTTGTTAAGATGAGATGGATCTTTGAAGGATAACTAGTTGTTGTTTTGGTTTAGATGTTGTTGGTGAAGGATATCGGTTACTGATGTCCTTAGTCGATAAGTGCAAGTCTGGAGTTTACTCCATAACTAGTATCCTCAAACCTTACTCGATAACTAGTATCCTCAAATCTTACTCGATAACAAAAAGTGAATTGGGCATAGTTTCGTTAATGGCAAGCATGCAAGAACTTCACATAGATGATACAGACACAATGTACTACACACATGCTACTGATGATTCTGAAGATCCATTTGTGACATTATACAAAGAAAAATGCATGGCATCTTTTATGTTACTTCATTCACACCTTAAGCTTCTCTCAAACAAAGACTTAGCTGAAACTCGTCTCGAGAATGGATTCAAACGGGCATTTCCATCATTCTTTGGAGAAGACGTTGAGATTTTCACTAATACAATGTTCCTCAACATGGATCAACTTGAAAATCAACTTAACAAAGAAGAACTTCACGAGAATGAATCCACGGCTGCCTTTTGTGTACTTAAGCAACAGGTTCAGCAATTCATCCGTAAGAGGTTATATTCGGACGATGACTCTCTCATAGCAAGCAAGTATTTTCTTGAATACACTCGACTCGGTTTTCAAAATTTCAAGGATATACTGCTCCAACTAATGGAATCTATTGAGAAGTTGATTGCTGAAAGAATACTTCACGAAAGAGAGTATAACAGAAGGTTGAATGAAAGAAAGCTGCAGAATCAAGAAGGGAAGGTTATTACGGCTAAAGCATTGGATGCTAGTTTGGTTGTTACAGAAAGCAGTGGGACAGAATCAGAAGAGCAGATTGACAACAGCGGATCAGAGAATGATGCAGAAGTTGATTGTTCAGATATCATACCAACCTATGACACAGAGCCCAACTTTGACAAAGAACAAATGGTTGAGGAAGATATCATGCCCATCTACGACACAGAAGAGCAAATGGTTGAGGTACAATCTACTGTTGATCATGTTATGCATACAAATGAGAAACAACAATCTGAGCAACCTAACTTCAGTAATGAAGGAGAGGTTGAACAGAATGTTGTACAATGTCTAGACAAATGTTCTGAGTCTGAGTCCTTACTTGCTAATCTAATTACTGTAACATCAAACCAAACTCTTGAGTCTGAAAACATTCTTCTCAAAAAGATCATTGCCCATTTTCATATAGATTTTTCAAAACTAGAAGCACATTGCATCTCACTTGAACTTAAATTGCAAAACGAATCTCTAACTTCGGGCAATAATGGTTTGTTTTTGAATGAACAAAGTAAACATGTGGATACATTAGTTAAGGAAAATGAGCTTTTAAAAGGTCAAATTCAAGCACAAGGGTTTGCAAATGCTACATTGCAAAACAAATTAAGAAGATTGACTAGCCAGAGTGTGGATACTAAGTTTGCAAAACCATCAATCTTAGGGAAACCGCCTATTCAAACAATCAGAAAACCATCAGTGGTTAGACAACCAACTGCATTTAAATGTGAACGAGCCAAATTTTCAAAATCTCGGTTTGCCTCCCAAGTTGTTGAGATAAATCATTTGACAAAACCAGTCACTCCACATTCCTGGCCAAAGGAAAATGCATCTGTTTCTGCTAAACCTAAACACATGATTATGTCTGGCTATTCTAGGATTAGTTCGAAAACCGTGTCTAAAACGAGCATTAAAAGTAAAGAGTCTTATGACAAAAATGACATGTACAAGAACTATGATCTAGAGAAGGCTAGGAAATAGGCACTACTTCAAAAGGACGGAATTCTAGGTTCAAAACCTCATGTGATGCCTTCCACTGTATTGCAAAACATTGTTAGTAGTAGCAAACCAAAACCTTAAAGTACTCAACAAACTAGTAGGAATTGGCTAGCATCTAAGAGTAGTTGCATAAATAATCATGATNCTATGATCTAGAGAAGGCTAGGAAATAGGCACTACTTCAAAAGGACGGAATTCTAGGTTCAAAACCTCATGTGATGCCTTCCACTGTATTGCAAAACATTGTTAGTAGTAGCAAACCAAAACCTTAAAGTACTCAACAAACTAGTAGGAATTGGCTAGCATCTAAGAGTAGTTGCATAAATAATCATGATGTATGTGCTTTGAAATATCTGCAAAAAGGAAATTCACGTGCAAAGGCACAATCGTGTAAGACAAACAAACCCGTTGAACCAAAAGTTAAGATTCAGAAACCTAAGAAGTGGATCGGTATAGGACATAGGTTTTCTCAACCAAGTTACGTTCCCACATTTCATTCCGCTGCACCTAAGAGGAAAACATCTCCTAGATCTAACCTTAGGTGGGTACCCACGGGTCGAAATTTCAAAGCAATTAGTCTTAGGTGGATTCCTACTGGAAAGATTTTAGACATTTGCCCCAAAACTAATGTGAAATCCATAGAATCTATCCCTGAGAAGAGAAAGGAAATCATTGATATAGTGTGTTCGGGTGTCAAGAAGATAATTGACACTACAACTTTATGCTTCTAACATCCGGAACCCAATTACACTTGGGGATCCATGTTCTCTGTTTTGTCTCTTCTTTCTTTCTTTGCAGATTCAACAGAAATTATGGCTTTCGTATACTTCAGTACGAAACCCGCACTGAAATAATGGCTTCGAAACAACTCAGTTTCAGACCCGAGCTTAACATTATGGCTTCTAAGCACAACAGCTTAGGACCTGCAACCAACCGTCTAAAGTTTCCAGATCATTCAGCTGCACCTCTTTCGCTAAAACGTCGAGATTTGGAAACCTTGTTTGCTCCATTGTTTGATGATTCCTTTGAGATTAATGCACATCATGTATCAACTGTTTCCGCTGCTCAACCTGATAATATTCTTTTACCTAATACAACTGCAACTACATCAACAACCGTTGCAACAGCTGCACCTCCAATTGAATCTACAACAACAAACAAACAAACTGCTTCCAATAACGAACATGTAGCTGATGATCAAAATGAACCAGTACCCGCACATGCAGATTATGATGGAAATGCTTCCTTCAATCCATTTGCTCCGGCTTCAACCATTCCTGATATTGCAGAGTCATCTTCTAGCAATTTGGATCTGTCTAATTTGCATGTTGTATATCAACATCACCCTTCGACACATCAATGGACTAGAGATAGTTACAGCAATTGATTCTCATGGGCCATTTATGGTACTTCACACTTGTTCACTTATTGGACATATGGGGTTACGCTGCCTCCGTTTTCCATCGTAAACATAGTGTGTATGCTTCCGATTCCGCGAAGACATCGTGGGGGAAGAGAGAGTGGGTAATCTGTTGCTTTCTTCCACTTTTCTTGATTTCTTTGCGAAAACACTCACTTTCCACGAGGTTCTGCAATCAGGGGGAAGAAATGTGCACATCGGAGACACATAATAGACTCCCGGATCGAGCTTACAATTTTATTACTACCGGAGAGACGTCCACAGAGATGATCAGTGGTTCAGTTTTGTGATTTTTGGTGTAATCGTTTCAACTCTCGCGGGTTGTTTTGTGTGAAGTTACCTACATATGATGTTTTAACCGCATTATGATGCCTCATATAGAGTCATACTATCAAGTATTCGTACATACACAGGTGATTATTATTCCGATAGACCGCAACAATCAGGGGGAAGAAGTATTATTTCATCTTTCGTGGTTTGTTTGGTGTGAAGCATCTACATATGTGAGAAGATATTGTTGATTTCTTGCATGTTACCCCCGAACAAAGTTTCTGTATTGAGCATAACTGTGATTAAGTAAATATTCAGATTTGTTTGATGTGGTTTACTGTGTCATCTACAAATTCCGCTGCGTACTCAAAACTTCAAAAGTTAGAAGACATGTTAACTACGTCAAAGTTTCGAATCTACTGAAGTCGGTTGTCATTTTGGGGGGAAGTTGATTCAGAAACTTCGCCAAAAAGAAGTGGATGAAGAAGCTGCTAAAGACATGCAGCATGAATTGGGGGGAAGTTAATCCCTTATGTCGCCCCATTGACGAAAGCTTGATAAGGCGTGATCAGATCAGACGACTTGAAAGCTACATAGGAGCCAGACCTTCATTTCCGGTCTGACTTTATAAATGACCTGATCCAGTCTTCACGTCCTTCGGTGATGATGAATAACATTTGACACAGGTACAATCATATTTCTTTATCATTTTCTGATTGATTTGTGATTACTCTTGGTGTGTGCAAACTTCTAATCTTCAAAACTATGTTCCTCTATTAAAACAAATCTTGCTTTACATTGTCAAAATGGAACATGTTTTGAGGGGGAGAATAATTTTCACAACATCATGAAGTTCGCACACCTAATCATAAGTCTTAAAGAAAAATTGTGTCTTCATCATTTAGATTAAAAACTCATTTTCAAAAATTCTATGATCTCTCGAATTAAAATGTGCAAAAAGGTTTCACAAAGTAAATGCTAATTCGAGGGAAAGAAATGAAATTTTTGTCTTCCACAAATGTTCTCAAAAGTAGCACACATAATTAAAAAGTCAACGAATCAGTGTTACAAATTTTTTATCCTCGATCTTTTCCCATGATTGTGAGTTTCTAATTTCTTCATGGTTGTTGTCTAATTATTCCCTAAATGTTTCAAATGATTTCAACGGTCAAAAAGGCATAATCAGAAACTAGGGCTTAAGTAATTATCGATTGTGGCATTTCTTTTTTATGTGTTGTTAGTCTACTAAATCAGTTCATACGGCTTCAGAGAACACTAAAGAATGCTCGATTAGGTTTTTACATGATTAGAAATAACATAAGTTTGAAATCAAGTGATTTAGGGGTTTAAGATGTAGATGTTTTTTTCTGCTACTACTAGGACGTTTGTTTGTGAAATATTATAGCATTATGAGGCTAACTTGCATGCAAAGTCTCAAATCATAACCCCAAACCATGATAATAATCAGAAAATTTCGAGTGAAAGAATGAGTTAGTCTGTGATCTTGTGTGTTAATTTGAGAATTCTGAGCACTTAGGAAGATTTAGAATGAGTTTTTGATTCATCTGTATGCTTGTTTGTGCATGATGCATTTTTTCTGTGTGCAAGTACATGTCATCCCATTTAAAGTCAAAATATGTTTCGTGAAAATTTCAACAATTGTCAAAATGTTTCTTATGGAACATATTTTGAGTAGGAGAAAAGTATACAACTGTTTCAAAATGATTTAGTTCATGAAGTTGCATATGTTCTTTTGATCTCTGCTGCACCAATCCCTCGTGAGTGTTTGTTTGAAAGGTATAAAATTAACTAGATATAATTATGCGGTGCTTGAGGTCTTATGACTCAAATGAGAGAGGTCAAAGGGCTAAGTGTGTCAAACGGCCAAACTTGAAGAAGGATTCAAATGATGAGAAACTAGTTTTTCAAACTCTACACTTTCGCTTTACACCGGTAAAACAAGTGTGGAAACCAAAGCAAAGTCATTCAAAACTTTTCAAATTTTCAATATCTGGAATGCTTTGGTTTAATAAAAGAATGACTTTGAACATCCCAAATACGGAAGGTTTGCATTCATCGCAAATCTTCAAAAGGAACCCATGAGGTTCAACTCTAGATGGAAATCTTCTTCTTCTTTTGATTTTAAAACTCATAGAGAAACACCAGGTTTCTCAAACAACTTTCAACATAAAAAGAGTTTTAAAATTCCATTAATTCCACGAGTGGTATTTCAAAATGTAACAAAGGTTTTCAGTCCTCGATGGAATTCAACATCTTTTAATCGGATTGACACAGCCTACAAATGGATTTCAAATTTCAGTAAACAAAGGTTTTCAGTCCTCGAGGTCGTGGTCTAATCTGATATTCAAGCATTCTTTGTTGTATGATACTTGATTGTGTTTTCTAAAACCTTGAGCAGAATCATCTCACGAATTTTCAAAATGTATTTTTTAAAAATACGATTCAAAATTCTGCTCAGGAAGACTATCTCAAGAATAATCTTCATTATTTGAGGGGAAGTATTTTGTTAAAAGAAAACAAATTTTGTATTAAAAACAACGACTTGCGCACACATTTCAGTGTACAACTCGGGTTTCAGAGAAAGGAAAGTGCCTTGCTAAACCATTCTTTAAAACAAAACGTGCACTTATCCTAAAAACAAGAAGCAAGTTCTCACGCAAAGTTTATCTAAAACTTCTTAATCTTGAGGAAAATTTATTCAAAATTTTTCAAAAGGTTTTTCAAAACTTCTCAAAATTTTGCTCAAGATTTTTCAAATCTTTACTCCCCAATTCGCTCCAAAGTTTAAAAATGTCAAAACTGATGCTAGTTTTGAGGGGGAGTATTTAAATGTATTAAGTTTTAGTTACCTTGAAGCAAAACTGTTGAATCTATGTATCCTTGATAGATCTTTTAGCTCTCGTTGATCGTTAGCAGTGTCTATGTAATCACAAACACTCTAATAGAGAATCTCCAAAGCTTGTATTCTAATGCGGAAAACAAATACAAGCATAGACAATAAATACTAAGAATGCTTAATCCTCTATGGATTATATATTGATAACTTGTAAATACGTTCGTTACATAAAACATAAACTTGTGTTCCTTTTATAGACAAGGAACCCTAACCTAAACCGTTTCTCAAGAAACGTATATTCTATAAACTTTAAATGATATGCATTATCTTTTCCTAATATAACTCATGCATATCCTAACTACATTACATAATACGCGGCTAAACATTGTCCGCAGAAACTAAACATGCTGAACTATGTCTTCAGCAGTAATACTTCGTCAGCAGAATCTGTGTCTTCAGCAAATTCCCTTCAGCAGTAACCATCAGTGGAATTCACACTTAGCAGAATTCCCAACAATCCTCCCCTAATCTTGAATTTGACCTGGGTTAAGTTCAAGATTTCTTGATAGATCAGTAATCACAAAAATTGAAAGAGGATTGTCTTCAAACATCAGCAGCAAAGAATCAAAAAGATAACATCTCTATGATGAATAAGCTTGAAACACCATATCTTTGCAGCAACATATGACACTAGATACATCAAAACAGATTAGTTTCATACTATTCTCATCACATCCAGGGTTGTGAAACCTGTGAGAGGTGAATCATTGAAAATAATAGATTTGATGTCTCTTTACCAATAGCCATCACTACTGGAGTAGCCAAATGTTTAAGTTCGAAAACCATGGTACACTGATAACCATATGATTTTTAGTAAATCATCAACTAGAAACGGATTTGAGTTGTCTTTACCTGTAGCCGTTTGCTCAGGACTAGCCAATTCTTAAAGGAAACACCCTTGGTGAATTGATAACCAATATGGATTTCCACTGCCTTTACCACAAGCCATATACTTATGGGCTAGTCAATTCTTTGGATTTTCAGTGAAAAAGATCCATGGTGAATTGATGACCATTTCAACTCTCAGCAATTAAGCATGGGTGAGTTGAGTACCCTATGGTTTTTAGCAAACAATTACAGCTTTCAACAGATTTGATGTGTCTTTACCAAAGCTGTACCCTTTGGACTAGCCAACTCTTTGATGGACACAAGTCACATCAGGTGAGTTGATAACCATCAATAGAGTTACTATACAACAAACCTACAAACTGTTAGTACAATAAAACACATTTTTTTTTTATAATACTAAAAAGATAAACAAAATATACAACAATTACCCCAAAGATGTATCAATGGTGACCCCATGCTGTGCTTTCATACCCATTTTGAACTGAATGCTACTCCTTATAGCTGTAACCAATTGCTCAGCATGAGTCATGTCATTGCCACACACATCATAAGGAACTAGCAGCTTCATCTCCAACATTTGATTCAGAATCCTTAGAGAGATGGGATAGGTAATCTCAGCACACATGTAGAGAACCTTGCCAGCATCAGTAGACAATACATGAACATTGGGTAGAGGATAAAACTTCCAATTAGAAACCTCCCATCTTGACTGTCCCATCCAAACATCAAAGCCTCTACTAAGATGAAAATTGGAATCAAACAACACAGTCAAATCACCTTTCAAATACATACCACTCCCAGTAGGTTGTTTGTTCTTATAATAGGAGGTAACCCAAGAATACAACTTCAGCAGATCCTGTCTATCCACAAAAGTTAAAATTTCACTCAGAAAAGAGAAATATTTAACTGTCCCATCTGCTCTGTGGATAACATTAATGTCCTGATTCTTGTATTGAACTGGTTGAACCTCCCAACTAACCAAAGGAACATGAGAAATAGGATCTTCACCATCATCTTCCTCAACCTCAATATATTCTGAAGCATCTAAGGGAGTAACCAAACTAGTAGGAGGTCTCTTCCTACCCTGAGTCTTCCTTCTTGTTGTAGTAGAAGATGCATCAGTAGTATCTGGCTCAGATTTAACTGGAGTTGAGGCAGGTACTGAAGGATCAGCAGGAACATTTGTAGATGCTTCAGTAGGAACATCTTTGGGTGCTTCAGCAGGAACATATTGTTCAGTAGTATCTGGAACTGCTGAGGATGTCTGAGCAGGATCTAGAACTGCTGAAGGTGTTTCAGCAGGAATAGATACTGAAGGAGCAGCATCCATAGGCACATCAGTTGTAGCTCTAGCCTCTGCAGCCCTAGCAAGATCAACCTTATCATTTTCCAGCATATTCTGAATAGTTTCCTCACTTAATTGATCTTCCAAAATTTGCTTCTTAGTTCTTTGCCTAGTAACTGGTCCTGTATGAACCATAGGAGCCTTTCCCTTATCAGGTAAAACAGAAGATTCAGTAGAATGAGTTGTATCAGCAGGAGTGTCATGTGTAGACTTCAGCTTTTTAGAAGGTGGTTCCTCAAATGTTTGCTGAACAGAACTCTTCTGGCTTATAGACATAATGTAGTTATAAGCTTTTACCAGTTTCTCATGAGGCATGTTCCAAACCTTGTCTTTACTCCATCCAGAATTAAACACAGCTGGACTCATATTTTTCACCACCACTCTCATATTATGAGTGATTTCAGCTTGAGTAGGAGGTTTAGCCAATTTAGCTTTGGTTTTCTTTGCATCCTCTTCTTTCTTCTTCTTCCTTAGCAAGGCAACAATGTCATCAGTGGTAGCATTATCACCCATTAGATCCCTAGTAAGAGAAGCATTGGAAGCAATTTGAGCTCCAATATTCATCCAGTCATTCTCATCAAACTCAGCTGCCATGGCATCCAGCTCTTTTCTTCTTTCTGGTGGTAAGGTAGAGACATAAGTAGCCTGTACTCTTTCAACCTCTGCATTTAGCTTTGCCTGTTCTTGTTCAGCCAAAGCTTGACTCTTCTGATATTCCTCATGTATTGCAAACAGTCTCTCTTGGGCAAGTACTTCCTCCTTAGTAATCTCATCTGTACCAAGATCCTGATCAACCACAGGAATTTGAGCTTGTTCAGTAGCTTCAAACAGCTTAGAATCAGCAGCATGAGGTGTAGCATCATGAATCTTTGGAGAAGAAGGCTGTGCAGGCTCAGCAGATGCAGAAACATAGTCAGAAGTATCAAGATGAATAGGAGAATTCAACTTGATAGAACTATCAGCATGATCAATATCCATGAATTGAACATCTGCATCAGCAGCACCAGATTGCTCTTTTGGGCCTATACTTGGACTCATCACCTTAGGAGTGTCAGCAGTTGTAGGTTTTGGAGATGGAGACAGTGCAACCTCTGTAGCATCAGCCAACATATGAAGAGGATCAAGAGAGGCAGATCCCTTTGTTGCAGTCTCAGCAAGAACCTCCAACTCATCCTCTGAATCAACCACAAATTTTCTTTTCTTTGTGTTCCCCAGTTATGCTTCCAAAACCTTGACTCTCTCTGTCAGTTTACTTATTTGACCCCCAAGATTTGTTTTGGTCTGCTTTAACTCTCATTCCAAATCACCAACTTGTACAACATACCTGTTTAACAACTCATAAACCTTGGTTAGTGAAATGGGGTCCTCAGCTGTACCATCTGGTTTACCAGAGGTTTGTGGAGCTTCATTGGACCTGTTAGGAGACATGTGAACCTTATCACCAGTAGTGGTGGTATCAATCAAGACCTCTCTAGCTGGGCTAGAAGTCTGAGGTGCAGTGAATATTGGTGTTTCAGTATTAGGTTCAGTAGCAAATGACTCAAAGAACTCATCTAGGTCACCAAATTGGTCAGTCATTGGTGTCTGTTCTACATTCCTAGGGTCAGCAGATCCTTCACCAGCATTAGTGGCTGGTTCCAGATGATCAGCAAGATGCTCATCAGGAGCAATAGGCCTAGGAGAAACCACCTGCTCATCAGCAGCCACTGAGGTTGGAGCCTCAGCAGCATGAGATGGACCAGCAGCATCCTCAGCTGTGGATGCATTTGCATCAGCAGCTTCAGGAATAGGTGGAATACTACCCTCAGCAGCATTTGGACTAGGTGGATTATCACCTTCAGCTGCACCAGCATTGTCACCAGCAGGCAACATAGCTGGAGGTAGAGGCCAATGGGTGCCAGAAAATCCACTTTCCATGTTTGAAAACACTTTAGGAGCTAATTCAATAACAGGTGTGTGAGTTCTATCTACTGTTTCAATCCCTATGATGATTTGAAGAAACCTAGGGTACATATAAAATTTACTTTTAACGGCCTGAATATTACTAATCATGCCCCTAAAAATATATCTAGAAAAATTAAAATTTGTACCCTTGGAGATATTAGCAAGAACACAAGCCACGTGAGTAGAAAATTGATCCAGACCTCCTGTCTTATTACTCATGCACTTCAACAAGGTATGCACCAGGAACTTCCATTTTGGACAAAAAAGCTTCTTGTACCACACCTTTCCATCCCCTCGATAACCAAAAGCTCTCAATGCTGGAAGTATCACTGACTTATCTTCATGATATTCACCATCCGCATCTTTTAATTGAAGTTTGCTGCGGATCAATGACTCAGTGACCACATACTTTTTCCCATCAATCCATGCAACAATTTGGGTCTCATCATCTGCTATCACAGCCGAATTCCAAAATTGTGTGACCAATGATTCGCACACCAGTTCCGGACAATGTGTCAGAGCAAAGTGAATATTAGACCTCTTCAAGAAGTCTACCATAGGTTCAAATTCCTCTTTACCTTTAACTTTACCCAGAAAAGCAATTAGGTTGTGATCACTTTTAAACACAAGGTTTGCCATAGTGAAATGATGAAAAAGAAATGATCTTGAGAGGTTAGAAATGGGTTTGAATTTATAACGAGTGGGATTCAGTTATTTTGGAGTAGGATACACACGATTAGTTATATAAGGAAGTTACCAATAATCGTTGGGGTTAGTTGACAACGAATCTTTAGAGAATCGTTTGACTAATTTGACTTTATAACGTACCCAAAATAAAACACACTTTTACCCATCAACAGATTGAAAAGTCCATCCGTAGAATCCCATGGTCAATCCGCAGTATCAATAACAGGCTGTCATCCACTCCCATCCTTTGGAACTGACGCTTCATCAAACGTCTTAAAAGCCCAATCAACTTTATAAATACCTCTCAAATCATTCTTAACCATAATTAACCATTGAGTAACCACCTTTACATCCAAAAACACACCATGAGTATCATATACATATCATCTGATTCAGAATCATCAGAGCACAATGATTTACCACCACCACCACAACCAATGCCAGCGAGAAGAATCCGTGGATGGAGAACCAAAGAAGTGGCACGCAAACGTCGACATGATGTACCAGCTCCTCCTCCTCCTCCACCAGCACCACCAGCACCACCTCTACCTTTCCCATCCTCTGACTCAGATAGCTCTGAGTCAGATACCTCTGAATTATTGTTCTATGAGGATGTCACCGAAGGACCTTCTAAACGTCCACCTCTTTCAAATCTTCTCACAGAGGAGATGGAGCGTGTTGTAGCTGGGATGAGGCTAATTCCAGTTCCTCAAAAGCCCAAGAGATTGGAAAAACCACCTTCCCAAGTATTAGGGCTTGTTTGTAAGAGGCTATGGACTCCTGATACAAAGCGCAAAGATGTGGAGAAAGTACTGAAGAACATGAGAGATGGTGAAGGCACTTCTGACCCCAAGGGTAAAGGCAAGAGGAAGATGGATTAGGTTTAAATTGTGTTTTGTTTAGATGATAGGACCAATGTATCTTCCTTTTTATGAACATGAATAAAACTCTGAGCTTTTCTTTCATAGACAGTCAATCAAACATGTATGCAAATTGTAGATACCTCTGAAAAGATAGAATAATTTTATCAGCAGATACCACAATCAGCAGAAACTCCTATCAGCAGGAACTTATTTCCGCAGGAACCATGCATTCCGTAGAATGGGCTACAGTAGTATGATATTAATTATCTGTTCCCACCTAACTATCATTAAACGCTGTTGACTTTGACTTTTCCCTATAAGACAAATCCAAACTTTCATCAACCCTCATTCTACAATTTAATTCCAAACCATGTCTTCCAAAACAGAGACCATCGATCAAACCTCTTCCTCATCATCATCATCATCTAGTGTTGGTTGGAATGCCTACTTTCCACCCATTAAACGACCCAGTACACATCCATTAACTACAAACCAAGGAGGCAAAAGAAAGCATGAGATGGGGGAACCAAGTCAAGCCCCCATTCCTGCTGATTCTGATTCTATTGATGATTCAAACCCTTGGATAGGTTATCCTGCTTCAGATAGAGACCTAGTTTCTCCTTTTCTCTTTACCTCGGATGAGGAATCTTCCGAGGATGAATATGAAGATCCCTCCTTTATTCCTCCTTCCACACCTGAGAGACCACAACCAATGTCTAGGAAGACTAACCCTCCACTTCCAAAATCAAGAGAGGTGGTTCTTGGTCTTCCTGCTTCAGAAGGTAAGGGAGATGACAAAGGGAAGGGAAAGATGGAACAGTTGTAAATGTGATGTGTTCTTGAGCATCTTCATCATCGTTTTCATCAATCCATCTTTCCATTTTCATCTTCAGCTTCTTCATCGTACTGGACATGCATATCTACCACTTTTGGCACTGATGATGGACTAGTTAGACATAGTGTAGTTGAATATGTAATAGAATAGGCTTTACTTTTGAACTTGTTTGTAAGCTGTAACTCTGTTCTTGAATGAATGAATCACTCTTGAATTTATCGTTTGTTGTACTTGTTTGTAGTTTACTTCAGTAGAAATAATGTATGACACATTTGTTCCACTTCAGTAGAAACCATGAGAAGCAATTGTAACAACTTCAGCAGGAACAATGTGAACCTCTTTGATCCTATGTCAGCAGAAACCATCACTGCTTCAGTAGCAACAATCAGTAGCTTACAGTTCATTGTTCCAAACAGCCAATTCATGATCTGCAAGTATCACCAACTACACATAACTGTATTCTGCAAAAGAAACACAAAGTAGCAAACCAAATATACAAACTAATATGCTATTACACACATTAGATGGTTAGTGTTAGAAATCTAAAATTATACAAGATTTTACAACAACATTCAATCCTCCCCTGAGGCATATGCCTCCCCTTAGGCTTATGCCTCCCCTTAAACATTGCATTCAAGGGTTAACCATCCCAATGTGGACCACTAAGTGTTGAAACCTAGGTCCTTCAAAAGCTTTAGTCAATAAATCTGCCACATTTTTATCTGTGTGAATTTTAACCACATTTATCAAATGTTTTTCATATGCATCTCTTATAAAGTGGTGTCTTATCTCAATATGCTTTGTTCTATTGTGAAAAACTGGATTTTTAACAATGCATATGGTACTTTGATTATCAATAAAGATTGTGGTGTTCATGAAATTAAACCCATAATCTAGCAACTGATTTTGTATCCAAAGTACCTGCCCACAACAATTGGCAGCAGCAACATACTCTGCTTCAGTAGATGAGGTAGCCACAATGGTTTGTTTCTTGCATTGCCAAGAAATCAATCTTCTCCCTAGAAATTGGCAACCTCCAGTTGTGGACCTTCTATCCAAATTTGCACCAGCATAGTCACTATCACTATAAGCTTCCAACTTGAAAGGGGACTCTCTTGGGTACCAAAGACCTAGAAAAGGCTGGCCTTTAAGGTACTTGAAGATCTTTTTGACTGCATTCAAGTGAGAAGTAAGTGGAGTAACTTGATGCCTTGAACAAGCACTCACAGCAAATGTAATGTCAGGCCTAGAAGCTGTCAAATACATCAAAGAACCAATCATAGATCTGTATAGGTGAACATTCACAGCTGGATCTGATTCAATGTTGTTCTTTGGTTTAGGAGCTTCATAGGGTGTAGTGGCAGTTCTGACACTTTCCATACCAAACTTTGTCAAAATGTCTCTCACATATTTCTCCTGATGGATAAATATGCCATCTGGTTTCTGCTGAACCTGTAGACCCAAGAAGAAAGTAAGCTCCCCCATGGCACTCATCTGAAATTCACCCTTCATTAAGTCTTCAAATTCCCTGCACCAAGCTTCTTTGGTGGATCCAAAGATAATGTCATCCACATAAACTTGCACAAGTATAATATCCCTTGAATCCTTCTTTAGAAAGAGTGTTTTGTCAATGGCACCTCTCCTGTAGCCATGCTTCAGTAGAAACTTTGAGAGCCTAGCATACCATGCCCTTGGTGCCTGATGTAAGCCATAAAGAGCTTTGACCACCTTATAAACATATTCAGGGTGATCTGGATCTTCAAAACCTTTGGGTTGAGTGACATAAACTTCTTCTTCAATCTCACCATACAAGAATGCACCTTTGACATCCATCTGATATACAGTAAATCCTTTGTAAGATGCATAGGCCAAGAAAATTCTTATGGCCTCAACTCTAGCAACAGGTGCAAAAACTTCATCATAATCTATTCCCTCTTCTTGCCTGAACCCCTGAGCCACCAATCTTGCCTTGTTTTTGACAACTATACCTCTTGCATCTCTTTTGTTCTTCAAGATCCATTTTGTTCCAATAGCATACTTCCCATCTGGTAAAGGAACCAATATCCAAACCTGCTGATTCTTGAATTGTTGCATTTCCTCTTGCATTGCCTCAAGCCAACAATTATCTGCAAGAGCTTGTGGAACACTGGTTGGTTCCATTTGGGAGAGAAAACAAGCAACCAGACAATGTTGAAAGTCTGTATGATTGTCTCTCTGCTGCTGGGAAACATATGACAGAAAAGCAACTTCTCCATACTTTGTCTTTTTCACAGTGCTTCTAGTTTGAACAGGATCTTTAGGATCACCTATTATATTCTCCATTGGATGAGTAGTGTGAATCCTTTTTGTTGCATTGGGGTTGACATCAATGGTTTTGTCAAGATTGGTCACATTAGGTTCAAAGTCACTATCATAGGAAGAGGAAGTGAAGATGCCAGCTTTGGGTTGGTGATTACCAAGATATGTAAGACTTGGAAATCGTGTATATGGTTCACCAAAGTCTGTTGACACACGAGCAGACATAGGAGTAGAAACAGGTTGAGCATCAGCAGTAATGAGGTTATCAGTATAAACAAGAGAACTGTCAGTAGAACTGTCAGCAGAATCCTGATTTCCACTGATTGTCTCAGAAGTGCTTCAGCATCATTTGTAATCTTTGCACCAAGCTTCTCAGCTTCTTGAGTAGCAGCATGTTCTTGTGTCATGAGCTTAGCAAGATCCTCTGCATAGTATGACTCATCTTCATCTTTCTCAAAAGTATCTTTTGCACTGTTTCCTACAAAATGGTTAGGAGGAATGGAAGGTACAACAATAGTTAGTTCATCAAACTCAGACTCATCCTCTGAGTCATCATCCAGTACACCTGCATTTTTAGATGGAGCATCTTTTGTACCTGCACATTGATTAGCAACAAATCTAGTATACCCCAAAGAATCAGTTAAGTAGTCCAGGTCAAAGTACCAAGCATGACCATAACCTTGTACATTAGGTTTTTCTTCTAGGTATCTTAGATTAAGAGTCTCCTCTATCCTTTTAGCATTCAGGTTATATACCCTATAAGCCTTACTATGAGCTGAATATCCCACAATGTATCCCTCATCAGCTTAGCCATCAAATTTCCTAAGTGGGTCACTGGTGTTCAAAATGGTCACATGACAGCCAAAAGGTCTTAGGTAATGAACAGAAGGAACTTTCCCTGTTAGAAGTTCATAAGGTGTTTTTGAGTGAGGTCTTGTGATAGAGACCCTGTTCAGAACATAACAAGCAGTGCTTACTGCTTCAGTCCAGAACATTGTGGGTAACTTAGAGTCTGCAAGCATGGATCTTGCTGCCTCTATTAAGGTTCTATTCTTCCTCTCAGCAACCCCATTTTGTTGTGGGGTCCTGGGATTGCTATAGTCCCTTTTTATCCCCTTAGAATTACAAAAATCTATTAACACCACATTTTTGAACTCAGTTCCATTATCACACCTTATACCTTTAACCTTTTTATTAAGCTGGTTTTCAACTAGGGTAATAAAATCTTTTAAAATTGGAGATGTTTCATCTTTAGTTTTCAAAAAGAATACCCAGCAAAACCTGCTATAATCATCAGTGATTACTAAACAGAAATACTTATGATCAATACTTCTCACTTGAGTTGGACCAAAGAGGTCCATATGTAGCAACTGAAGTGGATCTGTGATATTGCTCACTGCTGTAATGGCTTTGTAAGAGGCTCTGTGTTGTTTTCCTTTGTTGCAGGCAACACAATTGTGTTCATTGGTGAAGACCTTGGAAGGAAGCCCTTGAACAAGACCAAGTTTAGACAACTTGTTGATGGTCTTGAAATTCACATGAGCCATCCTTCTATGCCATTTGGTAGATTCATCCAAGGAAGCTTTAGCCACCAAACATGTTAGATCACTGTCAGGTTGTACCTCATTTAAGTTGAATGTGTACAAATTATTGCTTCTTGGAACCCTCAGCAGAATTGGTGTATCTGCTGGAAGTTGGAAGTCTTTGTTGAGTACCAGACATTCATCTTCTGAGAAGAAAACTTTGTTCTTTTTATCACAAATTTGTGACACTGAGAACAAATTAAAGTGCTGCAGTTCCTTCACATAAAGTACATTTTCAAAATCCAGCATGGGTGTTCTGATAGTTCCTTTTCCTGTGATTCTACCATTTCCTCCACCAAAGGTCACATTTCCTCCACTTGCTATGGGTACAAAGTTAATCATCTTTTCTCTGTTTCCTGACATGCTCCTTGAACAGCCACTATCTACTATGCCAACTTCTTTACTTAGTAAGGGATGATCCTACAATAACAACAAAAAAAAATACAAAATATAAGTACACTTTGGAGACTCAAGTCATTACTGACTTGAGCCTGCCTTGTGGATCATAAGAAGTAGGCCATGTAGATGTATAAGATCCACCATTGTTCTTGGATCTTCTTTGATAATTAGATCCCCAGTTAGTCCAAGAACAACCTGCTGAGGGCTTAACAGCAGTATCCCATGGTCCCCCCAACCCATATACATAGGTTGATAATAACTAGGCCAATAACCATTCTGATAATAAGACGAAACAGATCTAGGGAATGGTCTTGCAACATGTCTTTTCCTATATGATGAAAAAGTTCTATCAGCAGAAACTGATGCATCAGCAGATGCTGATTTATCAGCAGTATTGTATCTGCTGTTAGATTGAGTTGCTTGTGGAATATAAGCAGGTATGTCATCAACACGTTTCCACATTTGTCTAGTTGTCTTAGCACAATCACCCATTCTTTGCTCATGAAACTTACAATCCTTAATTAAATGAGATTTGCTTCCACACACAAAACATTTCTTCTTTCTAGAAGATTTATCAACAAAAGAAGTTCTATTGAAAGCATTCAAACCACAAACATTAACAGAATTGTTTTTGACAGAATTAACATTATTGTTTTGTAAAGAATTAAATAACAAGTCTTCAGTAGAAACTGTCTTTGAATGAGATTCATCAGCAGCAACTCCTAGAGGCTTGTTTGAGGACTTGGGTGAAGGCTTGAAAGAGGTCTTGGGAAGGTCTGACTTATCACTTGAATCACAGCTTTCATAGGCAGTAGACCCTTTTTCAGAAGACTTGTCACTGCAAGAGACAGAGTCAGCATTATTAGTAACAGGGTCAGATAAGTCACTTGACTTTTTGCCATATAAATGATGTGATCCATCAAAGTCAACTGTAATGGATAGGTCAATAGGCATATGTTCACCTCTAATGGGACCAGGGACAGCATGTAAGGTGCATTCTTTAACATAGTTTGCTAATCCTGCTGGTGTAGTTTTTCTACTGTCATCCCTAGCTTCTAATCCTACATATTTCTTAAAACCTAATCCTATACTAGAGTTTACAGTTTGAGTACCATACAAACTTCTAGCTAAATTATCACCTGATATTAACCACTTCTTATGTGTAGCTATTTCATTATCTAGCTTCTCTTGAAGAACTTGTTTATCAGATTCTAAATTAGCTTTTAACTTCTTAGTATAGATTAACTCATCTTGAGCACATTTTAATTCCTGTTTTAACTCTTTTATTTCCTCCTCATAAGCAACTTGATTCTTCTGAAACCAAATCTTTTGTTTTTCTACGATTTGTAGACCATGTTTATATGACTCAAGGTCTTTATAACACTCATTATATTTAGGTTTCAATTCATCATATTGTTCTTTAAGTTCATTATATCTTACACTACAACCAAACACACAGTTATGTACCTGAGAAATGCCCATAAGAGCAAATTGATCATGAGCATCCTCTGAAGTACAGCTTTCCAGCAGTCCACTCTGATCACTATCACCATCACTTCTCTCATGAGCCTTCCAGTCAACATGATCATCCAAAGTGATCAAGGCTGTGGGATATCCAGTTTTGGCAGTATCAACTTCCCCTTGTTTCTGCTGATAGGTAGAATACCTAACCTCATCAGTAGATTTCCTATCCTTGCATTCTCTAGAGAAGTGACCCATTTGACCACAAGTGTAGCACTTGATCTTCCTTCTGTCAAACCGAGCTGAATCCCTGCCATTGAAACCAAACTTCCTCCCAGCCTTTTTCTCAAATCTCTTGATGATCAATGAAAGCATAGCCACCTGCCACTTCAAGTTCATCTCTTCCATATCCAATGGATCCACCTGTTCAAAGTCCTCATAGGAGAGTTGCTGCTGAGATTCACAATCAGCAACAAAGGAGTGAAGTACATCTTCCAACACACTACCAGAAGAATGTGATTTGGTTGGTGTGTATGAAGATGATGCAGATGAAATTGGACTTGAACTAGGAGGCATTATATTGGATGTAGAACCAACAAAAGCTGAGTAATTTGGAGTAGTTGAACGAATAGGACTTTTGACATCTGGTTCAAGAGTTTTGAGCTTGTTGTATAAATCATCAAAACTCATCATATCCAATCCACCCTTGGCTTTGAGTGCAATACTTACTTGAAGCCATGATGGAGGCAAGGATCTTAAGAATTTAGCATTGCAATCTTCATTGTCTGGCCTTGCCTTCAGCTGATTCAATTGACTCAGAATCTTATGAAATTTGTCATAACCCTTGTGGATACCTTCTCCCTCAGTGATATGAAACTCTTGAAACTGCTGCTTCAGCATTGACTTCCTCATCCTTCTTGACTCATCATTCCCACCAAATCTAGCTTTAATTGCCATCCAGAGATCCTTTGCATCAGACATGAAGTGAAAATCACCCAAGTGATCTGGAGGTATAGCTTGAAGAAGTATAGTTCTCACTTTATTTTCCCTCTGAAGAGCAAGAACTTCTTCAGCAGATGTAGGATCAAGATAGTATATTCTACCATCTGCATCAGTACCAGTCCTCTTTGGACTATTACTTTTAAGGACCACCTTCCAAAGATTATGATCAATGTTGGTAATCCAGTTCTGCATCTGCATTGCCCAGAGTTCATACTCTTCTTTCTTAAGGTAAGGGAATTTTGCATTGCTGTTTGAGAGAGTGAGGTGATGAAGGGATGTTGTGTTTTGATTGTGTGTTGTATCTGACTCAGCATCAGATCCATACATGATGTAAAGTTGTGTTGTTGAGGAGTTGTTTAAAGAATTGATTTTCTCAGTATCAAAGAGACTCTCCCGAGGCTCTGATACCACTTGTTGAATCTATGTATCCTTGATAGATCTTTTAGCTCTCGTTGATCGTTAGCAGTGTCTATGTAATCACAAACACTCTAATAGAGAATCTCCAAAGCTTGTATTCTAATGCGGAAAACAAATACAAGCATAGAAAATAAATACTAAGAATGCTTAATCCTCTATGGATTATATATTGATAACTTGTAAATACGTTCGTTACATAAAACATAAACTTGTGTTCCTTTTATAGACAAGGAACCCTAACCTAAACCGTTTCTCAAGACACGTATATTCTATAAACTTTAAATGATATGCATTATCTTTTCCTAATATAACTCATGCATATCCTAACTACATTACATAATACGCGGCTAAACATTGTCCGCAGAAACTAAACATGCTGAACTATGTCTTCAGCAGTAATACTTCGTCAGCAGAATCTGTGTCTTCAGCAAATTCCCTTCAGCAGTAACCATCAGTGGAATTCACACTTAGCAGAATTCCCAACAAAAACTTATTCAAGAACTTTTTCAAACTGAAATTTCTAAATCTTTCAAAATTTTGCTTCAAGAAGACTCCTTCCCTCAAACTTTAAAAAGTTTAAAATTCTCAAAACATATGCGAGTTTTGAGGGGGAGTATTTCCAAAACAAAATGTTCAAAGTCATGCTTAACGGCTTGTGCACACAACAGTGTACAACCCGCACTTTGTACTTAAAGGACCCTGTGGTACGCATCAGTGCTACAATCCTCACATAAGGAGCGAAAGCTTCTTACTTTTGAAGTAGAATTAACAAACTTTTCATGATCTCTACAATTCTGCTCAAAAGACAAGTATTTCACCTCAATTAGTAGTCACTTATTGAGGGGGAGTACTTGACCAAAAACATCGTTCTCAAATCAAAAAGTTCTTGTTGATTTCTCCCCATAAGACTCAAAAAGGCATATTTTAATCAAAAAAGTTTACAAAAACAACATTTGATATGCTATTTTTGAGGGGGAGAAGATGAAAAGTGATTAAAATATGATGTCAAAAGTTTTATCTTGTGCGAGCTCGACTCAGATTTGACCCATGAATTGACGAAACAACAAATGTTAGTATTCGAAAGGATTTATCCGAGTAGAAAGTACCGTTTCGAGAAACTCTTCTTAGACGTTTACTTTGACGGGTCTAACTTCCTTTTAGGAATGTTAACAACTTCAAGTTAGTTATTAGGGCTAGTTATCACCTAAAAACTGATAATGGATCCCTTTAACTAAGCAACGTAAACGTGTCCCTCGGGTATATGTCTATTAATAGTGGATCAATTCAAAAGTGCCTACTCTTCCCACATATGCAAATTTATAAATAACATTCATAAGCATATGTGGAGGGGGAGTCTTTCATAAGAAATCAAAACCCTCAAAGTGTTAACAAAAAGTTTTATACATATAAACACTTTGAGAGATTTTCAAACATTTGGCTGATTGACATCAATAGGATAGTCATGGAGTTATAAGGTGACTAAGGATAGGTATAACCGTCCTATGATCCGCCAGAACCGGGGAGATCTACCAAAGGACATCACCAATAGTTAGTAATTAGAAGTCCTTAGGTATGATATGGAAAAAGGAGAAAAGAATGAAAGGGGAAAGAAGGGGTTGAAGAATTAAAAAGAAATGAAAGAAAAGGGTGAAAAGAAACAGCCCTCCATTTGTTCAACCTTAGGTCAGACACCGGGTTCAATTCATATGCTACTGGTCGTTGCTAAGGCAACACCGGTATTGAAGATAAAGACGTCATGGACCCAGTGACGCAATGCACCTAAACCTTCTTAGCCACTCAAGTTCTCTCAAAAGATACTTGTTTCATTCTCACGGAGAACCCTGCATAATCTATTGACCATTCACTACGAGTGTGTCGATATTGAAAAGGAGGTACTCTGCTCCTCACCTCCGGCGACCAAATTGTGCACGAATTGAGTCTAGAGCCACGAGATACATCAAATATCTCTTAGGAACACAAATACTTCTACACTAGTGTCTTACATCTTGGACACTAAGTGTAAACTGTCGAGTCCTACGCAGATCTTAGCAATCTTTGCCTAGAACGTTTATGAGGGATTTACTTATGTATTTCTCGAATGATTGAACGGAAATCCTGCCAGGGTCAACATCAAACAGCCCTGACAGCAGGTCACTTCGGTGATTCCTTGTGGATTATGCTTAGTGTTTGTGATGGTTTCAAATGGTCTACAGTCGTGGGGTGATCTCCAACGACTCACCTAATCATGGGTGTACTTATGTATGTCTGTGTAAGCCCTCTAGGGGGTATCCGATTGGGAACGGCCTTGGTAAGGATTAGAAGGAGTCTTCACACTATGCTGTCGACAAATTCTAATTTCCAAACCTGTAAGTACCGGATGTATTATTGCTAACTGTTTCTATGCAGGTACAACCACCATCTTGAACACCAACCTCCACATGCTCATACTTACATCTTAATGAATGCAAAGCAATGTTCAAAGAAGGATTCTACGTCAACACAAAGAATCTTCAACAAAGAAATGAGAGCTACGAATGTATGAAAGCACCAATGTCAAAGATGTATGAGCATGTTAGAAAGGCGCAAATCCACTGGAGACAAAGAAAGTGACGAATGGCAGATTACGACATCACTTGATCACTATCACATCATCAAAGACAAAGAACAAAGAACGATGAATCATTTATCAAAAGAATTTTTGAAGACGTCTAAAGCCGTGAAAGTCAAATTTTAAGACAAAGAAAAAGAATGATTGTTAGGAACACGTTTCACGTATTATCAAGTGTCGGTCATAGTTTATGTAATAGGTTGCTTAATATCAAGGCTTATATGTTAGTTATTATGTCTAAGCTTATGAAGTAAGCCCATGGGCTTAGGCCTTTTAGTTTAGAATAAGAAAGGAAGGAAGCCCTAGCTTCCTCTCCTATAAATACTATGTAAAACCTCATTTGAGGTTGTTGGTTCAATGTGATTTCATCTTTCTCTTTACACATAGTTCCCTCCACACTCTCCTTTCTCTCTACTTTCTCTCTCTAACTTTCTCTCTCTAAAACATTCTTGTCTATTCATAAAACTAGGACCCAACACGTCAAAAGTGGATCTGAGCAATCCGAGAAAAGTTTTGGCGGCGAGGTGATGGCGTCACACTCTAAAATGTGATGCCGCCAGATTGTAAAATCTATATATATTCTTCTAATTTTCATTCATTAAGTGTGCAACTTTTGGGAGAACTTTAGGGAAAAACCCTAGTTCGTAAAATACTGTATTTTCAAGGCTTTTTCACCCTTGAGACCTTGATGTTCAATTAAAGATAAGTCTCCTTTCAGATCAATCAATATGTCTATGTGTTGTTTGATTATATCTTATGCTTGTCTTTACTTTAACATGCTAGGCTAGGTTTTTCTTGTGTTTGCTTAGATCTAATGAAACCTAGCTATTGATTACATGTTTTTGGTTTGTTTGTGATTGTTGTGGGTGGGTGAAGTCGATGTTAGGCTTAAGAAAACTTGCTAACCTCCTATACGGTAACTTGCTTGAACGTGTTAAGAAACATGAATCGGATGTTTACTACGATTATACGGTTGTATTTAATGCATAAGCGAATTCTAGTGATCCCATGTTAGGAGCTTTTAGTCAGCTCGACATAGGAGTGAAGTAGGAGCTTATAGAGTTAGGGAAGATCATACACGGCCATACGAATGGTTTAAAGGAATACAACCCATCATCCACACAATTACAACAAACCAATTAACCGGTAAAAGATAGCTAGGGAGTAAGGAAATCTAAGTAAACACATTTTTCTCTCATATAAGTTTCACAACAATTTACTTTTTCTCGTTATTTTATTTTATTTGCATAATTAATTATTTGGGTTAGTTGACTAACAACAAATTCCGCCCACTCTTCCAATACCCGAGATTTTTACTTGCTTTCCATAAGATAAAAAAATACAAAAAGAATCATCCCTCAACCCTTAGACCTAAATTAGAGTAGTTTTCAATCCTATCGACACTATTCCCCGAGAGAACGATCAATCCCCCGGTACTTGCCACTTCACTATACTACATCGGTCAGGTACACTGCCTGGCGGGGGTTGTCAGCTTCTCAAGATCCCTTGAGAGGTAAAACCTATTACGAATGTTGCAAAACCCACGCATCACATTCTCAGCATCATGAATACATTATGTATCCGGTATATGGATCCATGATGTATTCTCTTGGTCATCTATGTCATCGCCAATATTGCCATTTCCGATATCTAAAATCCGTTGTGAAAAAGCCCAAACAGTTTCATGTCACCGAGTGTCATTTGAATCTGTGTTTAGATGCATATTCTGACAAAGGAAGAAAACTTTGAAGTATGTCCAAAGATACGATTCAGTGAAAGAAGAAGCTATGATCTATTGTTTAGCAGCATTCTTTTTTACAGGCAAAGTTTGCCTAAAATCTCCACCCAAAATAAAAGGCTTGCCCCAAAAATAGTTTGCGGGGTATTCAACATATCTCTAAGTGTCCTATCAAGTATTTCAAAACCCTTTCGGTCATTCATGGAAATCAAACGCATGAGTAATGAAGGAAGATTTTTTCTTAAAACTTGTCATGGAAGCTTCACAAAATTCGGCTCAGCCTTTCAAAATTTGTAACGCATCCCATTTCAAAATTTATATCGATTCATTCAAAAAACCTCATATCATTCACAAAATCTACGCCCTAATCATCATCAAAAAATCAACAAAAAAACCCAATATGCATGAAATATTCAAAACCATTTAATGATAAAATTCATTCCTAAATTCGTGCTAAAGTTTTATTACATCCATTTCATTGTTCTTAATATATGTTGTTGACAAATTATTTTCAGAGGTTTTTCTCATCCTAATTTCAATATTTTGTGTTTCTACAGATGAAGATTTAGGATATGGAAGTTGAAGAAAAAGGTGTGAAAAAGACAACCATTGTATTTTTTTTTACTGTATGTATATTGTTATTCAAGTGTTTGTGATAATGTCTGAAAGAGTTTGGTTTATGTGTTTTATGCAAGTAGTCATGATATGCTTAGTGTACGCAAATCTTAATCTGGGGGATTTTGTGGCTTTTTAATTACTGATATGGTCAATACTCAGATAGTAGCATATAGTGGATTTACCTGTTGACTGGCAATTGCCATTATCAGTACAGTGAGTTGTCAAACATATAGTAGTTGCTAATAATAAGCACATATAAGATAGCCGATAGTAGATGTATAAGATGTTGCACCTAACTCTCGTAGTGGTTACATAGTCAGTGAAAAAAGTTAGCATACATGTAAATCATAACTGTATCAGTACAAAGGTGATAAGCTATTGCAAACAGTCTGTTACCTAATATCTATCTAGTAGTCTATCTATTTTTTGTAAGGGTTGTTAATAATCAAACTAAGGTTCCTAACGATGTGAGTAGTGTTGCTAAACGCTCGAACAACTATTGTTCTTATCCAAGTTGCTATTATGAGAACCTGGCCGCTAGTAATTCTTTGTAGAAAATCTTTGTACATGATGTTCTTAGTTGTGTTTGGGGCTCTGTTAGGTTGGTCTTTGATCAGTATCTTTAGGCCCTCTGGAGATGTGGCTCTAGAAAGCGAGACATACAGCTTCCCGTACCGGAAGATGGCATCTGGTTAATAGACATCGGTCTTGTTCAGTGATTGACCTTAGCTCTTATTTATTGTCATGGCATAGCATACTTTCATGGGGAATTGTTTCCTTTTGAATATAAATGGTAACTTTTCTTCATTGTTCATTTGGATTATGCGAGGAAGGAATACTATGTGTCATTTTTCTTCTGGTGATGATTCTAGCTTCGATAATTCTACTTAGCGTCATCACACAGTTTAAGAATTTTTTTTAAACAAACATAAACTGAATTAAACTTGAATTTATGTTTGTTTCACTTTGTTGTTTTTGGTTAATAATACGACATCATTTTTTTACGGAAAATTATGTACATAAATGTCTTTGTATGTGAGTAACATTATGTTTGTTAAACCTTACATATAGCTTTTTTAGTTAAGTTTGAAAATGGTAATGACAGTGTTTGAAAGTGGCTTTTTTTCGTTTTACTTTGTTGTTTTTGGTTAATAATATGATATCATTTTTGTACGGCAATTATCTGCTTAAATGCCTTTGTATGTGAGGAACATTATGTTTGTTAAAACTTACAAATAGTTTTTTTAGTTAATTTTGAAAATGGTGATGCCATTGGTTTGAAAGTTTCGTTAAAATTATTTGAACTTACTGATTGTAAAGATTGTGATTGGTTATATGCAAAGAATGTGGATAAGATATATGAGTTTAAGATTCGTGTTCTTGATGGTGATTTTGGTCTAACATATGGGGAAGAATGGAGGAAGTATGTAGAAGACAGTGGTCTTAAACACGGTTGGCGTATTTTATTTGACATTAGGAATTCTCAGTATATTCTTGTTAGCCACTTTGATGAGCATAGTAATAGTGGTAACGGCTTAACAACATAGTAGTATTAATTACAACATTTTAAAGAACATTTTGTAATGTGATTTAACAAAAAAAGTCTAAAATCATACTACTCTTTTAATTTATGTTTTTAATATGCAAACATATTTTAATGCAATTAATTGAATGGTAAATGATATTTTGTAATTTTCATAATAATTTGTCATTTTTGTAATAATTTATAATTGTGTAAGATAAATGATATATTATATTATAATCCTTTGACTATATTGCACAATGTTTTCAATATTGTAAAGTATGCAAGCAGTTTAATAAAATTATCAATATTACGTGGTATTGCTCTTAGATTGTTTGATTTTACCATCGCATTGCGCAGACATCATATTACTAAATCTATAAAAAGAAAACTTCCACATGACATAGTTAAATTATATGTATACGGTTTTCATATTGTAGATACTTTTATCTTCAAAAATTGAGCGTAAACGACACAAAAATGAAAAGAAAAGAAAAGAAAAGAAAAGAAAAGAAAATGACATAGGTTTATAAAAGCAAGTTCGGCTAATGACCAATAAATAAATAACACGGAGTAGTAAATCTTGACTAGTGTTTATTTAATGTAATAAGTTGTATTTAATTGATTTGATGTTTATTTAATATAATAAGGGTTTTTTTTTTTTTTTTTTTTTTTTTTTTTTTTTTTTTTTTTACTAAGAGGCTTAAAAAGTAAGTGGATCCATTTCTCTTAATGCCTCTTATTGGGGAAGAGTAGCCTTTTCTTTGCCCTTGTGATATAGAGGATTTAAGACAAATAAGTGGACTCCAACAAAAAAATAACATTAATATATTGCTTAGGTCCACACATCTTAGCACTAAGGCTTTATAACAATAAAAAGAAACAATCCCTAAGTTTGTATCTAATGACTAATAAACAAATAATAGTAAATATCGGAACTTGGACTAATGTAATAGAAAATTTTGACTAGTGTTTATTTAATGGATTTGGTGTTCATTTAGTAGGACCCTTAAATAAATATAAAGTCAACGCATAGATAAATATCAAGATGAGCACCCTATTTAAAGAGTACATTTACTTACAATAACTTTTCATAATTTCCAACATGTTTTCGCGACTCGCCTATGTTGTTCTTATTTTTTTCTTTGTGTTTCATTGTCATTCATATCCGTTATCGACTTCATCACGATGGATTGTTGAGCAAAGCTCTGGCAATCGCGTTAAACTAGCGTGTGTAAACTGGCCTGGCCACCTTCATGTTATGATCCCCGAGGGTCTTAACAAAAGGCCAATAAAAGCTATTGTATCGGACATATCTAATGTCATGGGCTTTAATTGTGTGCGGCTCACATGGGCTACTTACATGTACACACGATACTTAAATGTGACTGTTTCTCAGTCATTAGATCAGTGGAACTTGACTGTCACTAAAGATGGTATCACTAGATATAACCCTGAAGTGTTGGGATTGACGGTTGTGGAAGCACAAAATGCGGTAATTGATGAGCTCGCGAAAGAGGATATAATGGTTGTGCTTGATAATCATGTTAGTTTGCCGAAATGGTGTTGTAGTAACGATGACGGAAATGCGTTTTTTGGTGACGAGTTTTTTGATCCAGATGAGTGGGTTCAGGGTTTGGTCGCGGTTGCTAGTCGATATAAAGGCAATCCTACGGTATGATGTTGTATACTTATAATAAAGTCAGTATTGTATTAATTACTGTAGTGTTCAACCAAGGTCATTATATGTGGTCTTTTGTGCTTCTGAATTTTTTTAATAGTAAAAAAAGAATATTAATGCCTAAAGAAAGTCAAAGGGAAAGGGGTAATGATATGTACAGTTGCACACATACAATTTAGTTTGCACACATATCATTAATGAATAAGGTCAAACAATACCCTATGTGCACACATTTATTTTATGTGTTCAAAGTAAAATCTAATGTATACATATCAATTCTTATAATTTTTTCTTTATAGTTGTCTCCAATTTAATTGTAGTTATTCAAAAACATATTATTTTTTTTTTTGTTGTGAGTTTTTTAAATTTTTAGTATTCCAATTTAGTAATTTTACATACAGGTCTACATTTTTATACATAGNTTTTTTTTTTCTGTGAAATAACCCAAAATCACTATTTAATAATAGAAATCAAAACAAAAAAGTAGTTCACATTTTTTGAAAAAAATATTATTTTAAATTTCTGTTCTAAAAAAAGCATTCTTTTAAATTCATACACTAGTTCTACTAACCTTTTTACAAATCCTTTATGTTCATTAACGTAGTATGCCAAATATTTTAGGTAGTCGCTATGAGTATGCGGAACGAGCTACGAGGACCACATCAAGAGATATCAATTTGGTACAACTACATGCAACAAGGCGCAGTGGCTATTCATAACACGAACCCTGAAATTCTTGTGATTTTATCGGGTTTAGACTATGATTCAAACCTCGGGTTTTTAAAAGATAAACCGCTTTCGATCAATTTGGATAGCAAGTTAGTGTTCGAGTCACATTGGTACCCATTTGGGCAATCTAATGAAAAATGGGTTGCCCAAACAAACGAATATTGTGGCGAGGTGACAAAAACATTCATGGATAATTCGGGGTTTTTGTTTTTGGCAGAAAAAAACCCTGTTCCTCTTTTCCTAAGTGAATTTGGAATAGATCAAAGAGGTGGAGATGAAATGTTAAATCGTTATTTCCTTTGCTTGTTGGCTACTGTGGCCGAACACGACATTGATTGGGGGTTATGGCACTTAGCGGGGAGTTTTATGCTTAGGGAAGGTCAATTCGACGTGGAAGATGTATATGGGATGTACGATTTTATGTGGGTGAATATCAGAAATTCTACAGTGCTTGAAAGGTTGCAGTTTATTCAAACAAATATCCAAGGTATCACTTCCAGTAAATAAGTACCCAATGCATGATTATTAAAATTATATATAAGTATAACTAAAATTTTAAAATACATTGGGATGTTATATTACAGGTTATAACGAATCAAGAAACCCGGCATATTATTTCTTGTACCACCCTTTAAGCGGTCTATGTATCAACGCAAGTGGCGATTCTCTTCTAATGATAGATTGTCAACATGCGAGTAAATGGAACCATGATCATGATGGTGGCTCGATCCAATTAGTAAACACGCCACAATGTTTAACAACTACTATAGAAGGTCAAACTCCTGTAATAACCGATCAAGTAAATTGCTCAAGTCCTCAAAGTTTATGGAATGTTGCATCAGGCTCAAGACATCATTTGGCCTCAAAAGATGTTGAAGGGAACAATTTGTGTTTAGAAGTGGATATTCCTTCTCTAAACATCGCGACTAACAAATGTTTATGTCTAGACGATGACCTGAATGACATTCCATCGTGTGGGTATAACCCGACAAGGCAATGGTTGAAGCTTATTCCAACCAATATACCAATATGATCGACACAGTATGAATAGTTAGACGTATAAGACTATAATTCTTAAATATAAGAATTAGTGAAAATAATCCTTGCAGCCAACTACAGAAAACTTTGTCTGCTGCTAGGTTTAAATGAGGGGTCAATTGTGTAAAATTTTAAAAGTTGAAGGCTATTAAGTGATTATGTCAAAATCTATTTTCCAAACAGCATTAGATAACTCTATTACACCTAAAACCGGGTTTTAAGTATATAATTACTAGAATGCCATTAGAATAGTCTGACTACGACTTTTATGAGTTAAGAGGCTTTACGTGATTGGCTAGTCAAACCCGGTAGTCAAACTATAAGTATTAATATTTTGTAAATCGTTATAGAAAACTATGATGTGTCCCAAATAAGAGAAAATAAGACTTAAAGTGTTACAATCATTCTGGTGCCATTACAGAGACCAACCGCAAGGTTCAAGTTTATGTGCAACATTACAGGTGCTCCAATATTTAGCTGTAACTAATTGGCGTTATTCCTGAGAAAGATAATGTGTTCAAGTACTCATTTAGATACCGTAGCTCGGTCGCTGCATCGTCATTTCCACGCGGTATGGCTTCGTCATTGCTTTGATATGTGTGGTTGGGACTGTGTAACATGTCGAGCACCTGTGAATTGATTATGTTTGTTGTCTCGTTCTTTGGGCAAATTATTGCTCTCTCTTGTAACGCTTCTGGTGTAGGTGTTTGTAGTGTGTGGTTGTCATATATAAATCAGATTAGTTCTAGCATAGCACTCTCAGCATCATGGATACATTATGTATCGGGTATTTTGATCCATGATGTATTCTCTGGGTCATCTACGTCTGGGTCACCAATATTGCCATTTCAAATATCTAAAATCCATTGTGAAAAAGCCCGAACAGTTTCATGTCGCGGGGTGTCATTTGAATCTGTGTGTAGACGCATATTCTGACAAAGGAAGAAAACTTTGAAGTGTGTCCAAAGATACGATTTGATGACAGAAGAAGCTATGATCTGTTGCTTAGCAGCCTTCATCTTTACAGACAACGTTTGACTAAAATCTCCACCCAAACTAACAGGGGTGCCCCCAAAAGCAGTTTGTAGGGTATTCAATATTGTTGATGCAAATAATGTCCAAAAATGTTATTCTCATCTTGTGATATCTCTATGTTTTGATGATACCAAAATGTGAAACATTTTACGTCAAAATCAACGGAAACAAGTCTTTAGTCGAAATATCCGATTTCTATGTCAATCACTCTAGGTATGAACAAACAAATTTACAACTTGACAAATGATCAAAGAAGTGAATTTGTGTTTTGAACTTCACATCTTTAGCTTGACAATTTCTTTTCAAAATTACATTTTACAAATTATTTTTGAATTATAAGAAATGTTTTATTTGGAAAATCATTTCAAAAATTCCCAACAGCTATATTTTATCTAAACCAGCTCCAAACTCCCCCAAATAAACTTTCACCACTAAAAACAAAATCTGGAGCGTGTTTGTCTTGCACGGTACCACGGTACCATTAAACATAGAGGTACCATGTGACAATTAGTGGTGCCATCCCCTTAAAACGTTCAGATTTCCAGTTTCTATAAATACCACCTCGTTTCCCAGATTTTGGTGATCCTGTTATCATTAAAGAATTGTATAAATAAGTGATGGTCATTCTCATAGCTAAAATATGTTGTGTCGTTAATTAGAATAAGTATTAGGTTATTAAATGGGCAATGGACTTGGTAATATAGCATGTTATAAGTTTCATAAGCCTAATATAAAAGAATGTAAACCAAGTCCATAAAGAAAAGCCCATGAAAGTCCATCATCTTGTAAACACTATAAATACCCCCACACCTCCTCACTTTAGAGGTTGGTTGCTTAGGGGAGAATAGTGTGTGTGTTTCATTAATATAAGTTCTCTTTCTCTCACTACTCTCTATCTCTAAGTTTTACTCAAGATTCTTAAGTGAAATAGTTAGTTCTACGGTCCTACAACTGGTATCAAGAGCCTAGGGATAATTTTAGGTTGTTTTTTTTATTAGATTTAGGTGAAAAATTTCAGATTTGGGGCTGCTGTTTACGAGTTTATCGAGTAAGGATGCATTTTTCTCGGGATTATCGAGTAAGGGTAACGAGTTAGACACTTTTTATCGAGTAAGCTTAGGTTTCTATCGAGTAAGACCTTGTGATTATCGAGTAAGCTTCCTGTTTCGAGTAAGGATTGGTCTCTATGGCGAGTTAGCCTTTCCCTTATCGTATATCGAGTAAGGTTTTTACTAGGTCACCTCTAAACAAAACTATACCTCGTTAAAATTAGCTTATCGAGTAAGGACAAGGCTATCGAGTTAGGAAGGAGTTATCGAGTAAGCTACATCTATCGTGAAACGCCCATACTACCATTTTTTTTCCATAAACTGATTTAGCATAACATCCCACTTATATTAACATCTAAAAACTGTACAATACATATATCATTCGCTTTGACCCGTACATGATCAAAATGGGTCAATATGGGCAAGAATGGCACTATGCCAAACACCCTCTAAACTATAAAAAAAACTACTTATCTTCATTACATAACCATGAGTTTATATGTTCGTACAAAAAAGCATACACCTATGGCATTTCTTGGTAAGAGAGCGTGTAAGGAAAAGGCTCAATACCCAAGTATTCCACCGAGGTCTAGTTCTCGGTGTTCGTACCCTTTGTTACAAGTGAAGTACCTCAAAGATTGGAGTGTTACAATTCTCCCCCACTTATTCGGTTTGGGTCCTCACAAACCATTCCTGATGAAAAGCGGGTTAGTATTTGATGAGATCCTCTTCGGGCTCCCATGTGCACTCCGACCCCTTTCTGTGCTTCCATCTCACTTTAAGGAGGACCTCTCTTTTTCTGAGTTTCTTGACTATGGTGTCAAGAATCTCTACTGGCTCTTCAACATAGCCCAGTTTCTCATCAACTGTTATATCCGCTAGAGGGATATACTCTGCCTCATCTGCTAAACATTTTCGAAGCTGAGACACGTGGAAAGTATTGTGAATGCTGTTTAACTCTTCTAGTAGCTCTAATCTATATGCTACTTTTCCAACTTTATCGATTATTCTGAATGGACCAATGTAACGTGGTCCTAGCTTTCCATGCTTCCTGAATCGGATAACACCTTTCCAGGGAGAAACATTCAGCATGACACGATCACCAACTTGAAATTATATAGGTCGTCTCCTCTTGTCTGCATAAGACTTCTGTCTATCCTGGGCCATCTTAAGCCTTTCTCTGATTTGATCAATTTTATCGGTCGTTTGTTGAACAACATCTGAACTAGCTAATTCTCTTTGTCCGATCTCACCCCAACATATAGGAGTTCGACACTTCCTTCCATACAACATCTCGAATGGAGGCATCTTGATGCTGGAATGATAACTGTTATTATAAGAGAATTCTGCTAGCGCTAAGTACTTATCCCAACTACCACCGAAGTTAATAGCACAGGCAAGAAGCATATCTTCCAGTGTCCGAATGGTCCTTTCACTCTGACCATCTGTCTGTGGATGATAAGCTGTGCTAAAATGGACACGAGTACCTAGATTCTCTTGGAATTTCTGCCAGAATCTAGAAGTAAATCTGATATCTCTATCAGATACTATAGAGACTGGTACTCCATGTCTAGCTACTACTTCGCGAAGATACAACTCCGCGAGAGCTTCTGAGGACATCGATTCCTTAATAGGAAGGAAAATCGCACTCTTTGTTAAACGATCTACAATTACCCATATAGCATCATGCTGACGCGGTGTCTTGGGTAATTTCGTGATAAGAACCATAGTGATCCTTTCCCATTTCGAGACAGGAATCTCGAGAGGTTGTAGCTTACCATAAGGTTGCTGATGTTCTGTCTTAACTTGAAGGCAAGTAAGACACTGCTCGACATACTTTACAATGTCTCTTTTCATACCTGGCCACCAATAATCTGGTTTAAGATTATAATACATCTTGATGGCTCCTGGGTGAATGGAATATTTTGACTTATGAGCTTCATCAAGTAACAACCTTTTCAGCTCTCTATTATTCGGTATCCAAATTCGACCGAATCGTGTTCTGATTCCTCGCGAGTCCACAACTAAGTTGTGTACCTGACCCACGAGTCGTTCTGAGTTTACATCACCGTTCTCCCATGCTTCTAACTGAATTGTTTTGATGTGCTCATAGAAGTCTGGATTAATCACCATCTGAAATGATTTTACTAGTAGAAAATCATGCCTTGTCTTTCGACTTAAGGCATCTGCCACAACGTTGGCCTTACCCGGGTGGTAAAGAATTTCACAATCATAATCCTTGACTAGATCCAACCAACGTCGTTGTCTCAAATTGAGGTCACGCTGATCAAAGAAATACTTGAGACTCTTATGGTCAGTAAAGATCTTGATCTTTACTCCATAAAGATAATGCCTCCACAATTTTAAGGCAAAAACTACTGCTGCTAGCTCTGAATCATGAGTGGGGTAATCTTCCTCATGTTTCTTGAGCTGCCTGGAAGCATATGCTATGACTCGGCCTCTCTGCATGAGAACACAACCGAGCCCATTGGCCGATGCATCACAATAAACTTCCAGATCATCATTGCCTTCTGGCAATACTAAGACTGGAGCCTGACTTAACTTCTGTTTAAGAGTCTGAAAAGCGAGTTCCTGATCCTCATCCCACTCGAATTTTACATTCTTGCAGGTGAGCTCAGTGAGTGAAGAAGCAATCTCTGCCAAATCTTGGATAAAACGGCGATAGTAACCCGCAAGTCCAAGAAAAGATCTAATTTCTGTGGGAGTTTTTGGTCGCTCCCAATTCATGATAGCATTGATTTTAGCTGGATCTACTTTAATGCCTTCACTGTTTATGACATGCCTGAGAAACTGGACTTCTCGGAGCCAGAACTCACACTTTGAGAACTTAGCATAAAGCTTTTCTCGTCTTAACATACTAAGGACTTGGCGCAAGTGGGTTTCATGATCACTAGCTGATTTGGAATAAACCAGGATATTGATTGGCTCAGAAACGGTCAACAAAATTCAACCAATGAATTGGTCAACTAAAGTCAACTATCTAAGAGCACAATGCACCAAGGATAGTATAGGAATTNATTTGGTTTGCTCAGAAACAGTCAACAAAAGTCAACCAAAGAATTGGTCAACTAAAGTCAAACTATAAAAGAGCACAATGCACCAAGGATAGTATAGGAATTCCTCGGGTCGTTTAAAATCCCGACGAGGAGTGAATTGTGTCGAAAACGGTAATGAGATCGAGTGTTTATGAAACGGAATTGGGAAAGTGAAATTGATTTGAATTAAACTACGAGATTACAAATAAAAATGATAAACAATCACTACAAACGATTACTAAAAAATGAAAACGTTTACAAGTCTAAAAATATACGTATACGTTTGTAAAAACGTCTACGTACAAAAATAAAAGTGAAAACGAAAATCTAAAAATGCCTAGGTTATGAAAAACATATTTTTACAATCCTAATGATAAAAGAAAATTTTGAGAAAAAGAAAAATATTTTTTTGACTTTTTAATTAATTATTATTAATTAACTAAGATTAATTACTAATTTAAATTACCTAAAAATGAAATAAATAGGAAAATAACTTGGAAAAATGAAAATTTAAATTGGAAAAAATCTAAAATATTATAGAACTAATTATAAAACTGAAAATCTAATTTTTTGGCTTTTTCTTGATTTATTATAAATTAATTACTATTTAATTACTTATTAAACTAATTTAAATTCTAATAAATACTAAATGACCACAAAAAATTCTGGAACTTTTTCTAAAAATCTATTATAAATACAGAAACTTATGAAAAATATAAAATAAGCAAGTGCTTAAGGAAAATAAGCTAATGGGCAATAAGCTTCTTAAATAGAAGCTATCACTTAGCTTAAAATGGTGATTTTTGATTTTTCTTTTTATAAAACTGTTAAACTACTCAAATAAAGCAACTTTAATAAAAGAAAAAGTTTTGAAACTAAAAAACAAAGAAATTGAGAGCTTATGAGATAAGCAGTTAAGCTTTTTGGCTTAAATGAAACTCAAAAGCTCAACCAAGCTTATAAACTGAAAACCAAACTAAAATAAGATGAAAATAAGTTGAATGAACTAGAAATGAGTGGTATGAACAAGAATTGAGCACTGAATAAGCTAAAATAAGCAAATAAGCTAATTCATTCACACAGTAAACCAAACACCCCTGCAGTTAACTTTAGAGGCAAATTTAGCTTATGAAATAAGCTCAAAAGCACAAAATAAGCACTGGAGTGGCAAGATAGGGTGGAAAGGTCTCCAAAAAGCCAAAGCTCACCAAGTGGGGTCCACTGGTGAGCTTATGAAAGGCTTATGAAAAAGCTTGAAACCCACTGGTTACCCAATGAAAACAGAAAATGGGACAAAGTAAAAGCTTGTTGCAGCCTTATCAAATAAGCCACAAATTACAAAATAAGCACTGGACTATGAAATTTAGTTCCTTGGCTTTATGAAAAGTCAAAAGTTACAAGCTTAAACTCAATGATGGGCTTTTGGTGAGCTTGTGAAAACAGCTCTTCTATACTGACAATCAGTATATGAGTTGATTTTTGGCCAACATGACAAGGTCAAATAAGCACATGAATAAGCAATTAATGGGAAAATAAGCATTCAAGCATCAAACAAGCCAAAAGGTCTTCTAAAAACAGAAAAGAGTAAAAGCTCAATCCAAATATTGAAGCTTGTGCAAGCTATTGAAGGTGGGTTCAAAACTGTGCACAGGGCAACCTTTGGAAAAACAGCTCAAAGAACAAGCTAATTTAAGCAAGTGAATAAGCTCCTACAAAATTAACAAAAATAATATAGCAAGCTAACCAACCAAAGAACAAAATTCCAAAAGCTCAAAGTTCAACTCTTTAAATTAAATCCCACAGAGAATTCCAAGTTTTATTCAAAAATTTTTCTTTGCACTTTTTGACTTTTGAGATTTTGAACAAAGTTGACTTTGGTGAGATTCTAATGATTCCTAATGACTGAATAAGTTGTTTTAAGTTAAAAGGAAACTGATTAAAGCTATATTACTAACTTATGCATTGATATGATGAGACTAAGAACATTAAATCCTCACAGTGAACAAGTTAAAGAGCTAAAACTATGATTTTGACTTTTTGACAAATAAGGTTGGGTTTTTATGATTGTAATGAGTTACTAGAACCTAAGTGAGCATGTAACAACACAGAACAACAAGCAAAACAACCTGGATTACCACTATCACAGCAAATCCAAACACCCCTTAACAAGACTGAATTCAAGATTTTTAAAGCAACTTAAATATTGAGACTAAGAAACTGAACAAATAGGACTTATTTCAATAAAATGAGCATAGAAACAATAACAAGAACAACTACAACTGAACATCCACTATTAAGCTAAAAGGGCATTCAAGATGGTAAATTGAGTACAATGGAAACCAATTAACTAGCAAGCAATTTATACTACAATCTCACCTAAAAACACTGAATAAGCACAAAAGACTTACAAATAAGCAACTACAAGAACATCTACAGTGAAAAGCAAAAATGAACAAAGATCTTACAAAGAGCTCTAAAGCCAAAAATATGAAACCAGGACCAAGGAACCAACCTAATGCTCTCCACAGAGCTCTAATACCAATTCCAATCAGCTTCCAACTTGCTCAATCCACCATTCTCTTCAACCTGCAACTTGTGATTTTCATCATTTTTTTTGTATTTTTGATTTTTTTTTCTAAACTTGATTTTATTGTTTCTAAAAGCTTTAATAAGCTTTCTGGGAACTTAAGTTTGCTATCTCAGTCCATTGTAACAACAATTATAGAGATTAAACCATGAAATAACATTTGAGGTAAAACTACACAATTCGAATTTTATACCTTAAACTTGAATTTGATTAATGAAAAGGAGTTAAAATACAATAAGATTACTAAGAACAACACTTAAAAACTTTAAAATACAATGAAATTTAAGAACTTAACTAAACGAGCTAAAAAACACTAAGTTACACTAACTCTTGCTGCCTCTCCTTCTTGTTCTTCTTATAGCACCCAATTAGGGTTTCTTTGACTTCTATGCACCTTCTGGATTAAATCCCATCCATTGGATTTGGTGTAAATGATCTCAATCGTTGAAATTCACTTTTGGCGCCAAAGTCTTAAGTGGCAGTTATAGCTTTCTTGGAGCACAATGAGGATAATAAATGCATTTTGGCTGTTAGTTAGGGTTGGGGGAACAGGGTGAGGTGGAGTTGAGGTGGAAGTATGGAGGAGGTGATGGAGATGGTACAGTGCACGTGGGGTGAAGAAGGAGGAGGGGTGAAGAGTTTGACTTGTTTGACCCTGGGAAAGATATAAAAACGGGGTGGGTATTTTTATGAAAAGGAAGTGGGCCTGAGGTGGTATTGGGCTAAGAGAATGGGTTGGCTGGGTTTATTTTTGGATTGGATTTGGATTGGTATGATAAAGGGTCCGTTTGGTTAGTTAGTTATAACAAGGACCATTTTTGTAATTCTTTCAAACTTGATGGACTGAAATGAACTTTTCCCAAAGATATCACAAGGACCAAACTTGATAAACCCAAGGACCATAAATTCTATTTTTCCATTTTTAAACATCCAAGGACCATTTTTGTAAATTTCCAAAGTTCAGGGACCAAAACTGCCATTTTTCCAAAAATTCATTCAAGGACTATTTTTGACAACTTAAAACATTCTAGGGACCTTGAATGATAAAACTCCACATTTTCAAATTCCAGGGACTAGTTTTGCCAATTTTAGAAAGTTGGGGGACTAAAACTGCCAATTCTGCAAACTTTGCTCATTTTTCATTTGTTTTTAAACATTTTGCATTTAAGACACATAAAACACGATCCTTGGATATTTTCATTATTTTGATGCGATTTTGCGTGTTTTCAGATGTTTTGCGTTTCAGATTTGACCAAAAATGATGAGTGTTTGAGCACTCATCAGATATCGTCGATAAAAACAATAACTGACTGGTCTAACATAGGGCGACAGACCCGATTCATCAGGTCCATAAATGCTACTGGGGCATTCGTCAAGTCAAATGGCATAACTGTAAACTCGTAATGCCCATATCTGGTCCGAAAAGCTGTTTTCGGGATGTCTTCTTCCCGAACCTTTAACTGATGATATCCTGATCTAAGATCTATTTTTGAAAAGAAGCTTGCGCCCTGGAGCTGATCAAATAAATCATCAATCCTAGGGAGAGGATAACTATTTTTGATAGTAACTTTATTGAGCTCTCGGTAGTCAATGCACATTCGCATACTACCATCTTTCTTTTTGACAAAAAGAACTGGCACTCCCCACGGGGAACAACTAGGGCAAATGAAGCCCTTGTCTAGCAGTTCTTGTAACTGCTTCATGAGTTCCTGCATTTCTGATGGAGCAAGTCTGTAGGGAGTTTTAGCAATAGGGGTACTCCCTGTAATAAGATCAATGTGGAATTCTACTTGTCTATCAGGCGGTAGACCTGGGAGTTCCTCTGGAAAGACATCGGGAAATTCCCGAACAACTAGAATTGGTCTGGAACGAGTTTTTGATATCGACAACATGAGCTAAATAGGCTTGACAGCCACGTGTCAAGTGTTTCTTGGCTTTAGCGTAAGTACAAATAGCAAGGTTAGCCTTTTTACGCTCACCATAGATGATTATCTCTCCCCCACTTGGGGTTCTGAGTCGGACTAGCTTATGTCGGCATACAATGATGGCTTCATTTATACCAAGCCAGTCCATACCGATGACTACATCCAGTTCTCCCATAGGGATAGGAATTAGGTCGATCGGATACTTTTCATTATCAATTTCTATTTCACAATTCTGAAAGACATCAGTTACACGTATCACTTTATTATTAGCTATTTCCACATCTAGTGGTGGTTTAAGCTGACTAATCGGAACAGAAAATCTCTGACTAAACCTTTCAGATACAAAAGATCTATCTGCACCAGAATCAAATAGCACACGAGCAAGTAATAAATTCACAAAGAAGGTACCTGTCACAACGTCGTATGCTTCCTTAGCTTCATCCACGGTCATCTGGTGAACACGGGCTGGTGGTCTATGTGGTCTTTGGATAGTAGGAAGGCTAGGGGCTCCTAAAGGCCTAGAAGTAGATGCTGCCCCTCGCCTATCTGTATTCCTCCTAGGCTCTTGCTGACGCGGAGGAGGAATGGATTTGGGACAAGACTCAGTCGTGTGGTTCGGATCATAACATTTCCTGCAAACCTGAACTGGTTTTGGACAATCTTTACTGATGTGACCGGGCTCACCACAACGGTAGCAGGTCCTGCTACCTGCACGACATTCCCCTGGGTGATATCTTTTACAATTCGCACACTGTGGAAAGCTCCTACCCCCCGTGCTAGGATAAGCCTCATTTGGCTTAACTTTCTTCCGAGACGAACTAGCCTGCTCCATCTTTCTCTTAGGAGGAATCTCTTCCTCTTTCTTTGTTTCCTGTTCTCGCTCTAAAGCTGCATTCATGAGTTGGTCCATGTTTTTCCAATCCCTGGCTGAAATAAACTGATGGATATCTTTTCGAAGCATATCCACATAATGTTTCATAAGCAACCTTTCATCATTAGCATATTCAGGCAGAAAATGTGCTCTGTCCAGGAATGTCATGGAGAAATCATGTACTGACTCCATGGTCTGGTGAGTACCCAAGAAATCTCGGCGAATCTTATTAAGTTCCGCCTCTGGAGCAAATTCTGAAAGAGTAGTTCCTTGAACTCCTTCCAAGTCATACTCCTAGCAATTTCTGGTGTTTTTGATGAAAGGGTCCAATTCCACCATGATTTAGCCCGATCGCGAAGGAGATTAATAGAAAAATTAACCCGACGATCCTCAGGGCACTTACTGGTGGCAAATGCCCTTTCAACATCCTGGATCCATCTGTGACATTTAAAAGGATCTTGTTCTCTCGAGTAAGTCGGGGGCTTGCAAGCTGAGAAGTCAGTATAAGTAACTTCCTTGGGTAGCGCGACTCGTGCTGCCAGCTTCCTATCAAGTTCTTTCATGATAGTCTGAGCAATGATCTTACTGAGACGTTTTGTATAATATGGTATAGCTGCTTCCTGTGCCTTAGCTATTTCTTGAGATATCATACCTCTGATCTGTTTAGCCATAGCATCAGAAATAGGAGCATTATCATGCTCATCTGTTTCTGCTGGATCGGGAGATGATTCCCGATCATCCTGTTCTGGTATGTCTACACGAGTCGGCCACTCAGAGCTTTCAGGAGGTCTTTCAGCCATATCTACGCTGAAAGTTAAACATAATGCACGATAAGGAAATAATAAGTCACTGTAAAATTCATAATGTATAGATTTTTATATGTCTTAGGCTAATATTACTACCGGCGTTCATTCCTTTAGTTTAACATAATACCGGTAAGTTCTCGTTATGTGACGCAATTATTACCACGTTGGCCAGCCGTTGTAATAATTCCATCAGATAACCAAGTACTTACCGTTACCATATTACACTAAATTCAGGAATACTAGTAATATGTTTAACATATAAATAATCTATGTTGTACTAATACTGATGCTACATAATAATGCGGAAACGTGTCTAAACTATAGGTCCCATAGAGCCTAGGTTTAAGTCTAAGTACCCATCTACAGTGGATACCTAAATCCCTTAAACCACTGCTCTGGTACCAACTTGAAACGCCCATACTAAGGTTTTTTTTTTTTTTTTTTTTTTTTTTTCATAAATTGATTTAGCATAACATCACACTTATATTAACATCTAAAAACTGTACAATACATATATCATTCGCCTTGACTCGTACATGATCAAAATGGGTCAATATGGCCAAGAATGGCACTATGCCAAATACCCTTTAAACTATAAAAGAAACTACTTATCTTCATTACATAACCATGAGTTTATATGTTCGTACACAAAAGCATACACCTACGGCGTTTCTTGGTAAGAGAGCGTGTAAGGAAAAGGCTCAATACCCAAATATTCCACCGAGGTCTAGTTCTCGGTGTTCGTACCCTTAGTTGCACTACCACTAGCTTCACCTATAACAAACATAACAAAGCAACGTAAGCAATAGCTTAGTGAGATAACATATAAAAAGATACTGGTTATAACATGGCATAATAGTATAGTTGCTTCGTAATGTTATTATATACTAGTCGCCCACTAAGGACGCTATGAACCCACATTTGGTTCAATATAACTGAAAATATTCTAGTCGTCCACTTAGGACGTCAAAGTCATACATTCCATGACTTTGAGCCACTTATACACACCGGTCATCCACTTAGGATGTCTAAGTCCCATTTGACAAAGTGAGACACTAAAAAGGGCTCGTCATCCACTTAGGATGTCTAGGCTCCTTTTCGGAGCATGTCATGACATAATATCATGTGTCGTCCACTTAGGACGTCTATACCCATA
Source organism: Artemisia annua (assembly GCA_014162995.1). NCBI lineage: Eukaryota > Viridiplantae > Streptophyta > Magnoliopsida > Asterales > Asteraceae > Artemisia > Artemisia annua. The sequence continues at coordinate 55,900 of LBNU01006796.1, forward strand.
ATTCGGGTCATAATGCATATACTTATGCAAATCATCCACTAAGGATGGCTAAATTAGCTATGTCGTCCACTAAGGACGTTATATAAGTAATAATACTATATTTAAGCTAAAAACGCTTAATTAAAACCATACGGGTCATTCGGGGCTGTTTTAACCCGTTTACCATATTCCACTTATAAACATACTACAAGTAACTCATTTAGGCACATAACATATAATTATAACACCATGAACTTGTAACTCAAATATACTACATGAACATGAAGGTAAATACCACAATTAAAGTGGCACATTAACGGGTTACCAAGGACCCGTTTCTACGCTTAAATATGTTACTCACCTCAAAAACACTGAATAGAACACGAGCTCCTTTAAAGACGTCCTCGGCTAACTCGTATAACCTAGGAACATATAAATTACATGGAGCTTATTTCGAACATAACTAAGCTTATCATAATAAGCACTAAAAGGATAGATAAGCCATAAGGGGGTGTTTGGTTCGTGGCTTATATAACCACACTAACATGATTTCTGAAAATTAACACCACAAGATGGTGTTATAGCACCTTAATAAGGTACCCATCACTTTTCTAACCAATTCTACATGATTAATAGTGTACTTGGTGATTTCTCAAAAATCATAATTTCACATAATCATGTGAAATTCTACAATAACCCCATAAATGGCATAAAGATATGAACTTTAGGCTTTATCCACAACTAGGAAGCCATAACATACAAGTTTAACAACAAGACATGATTTTTACCTTAAATTGGATGGTGGGAACCCTAGCTTAGGCGTTTCTAGACTTAGGTAAGGTAGTATCTTGCTTCAAACTTGCTCTAAATCAACTTGGAATCAAAACCCTAGATCACAAGAGAGAGATATGTGTGAGTCGTGAGTTAGAGGAGGGAGAGTTCTGGGATTCTTTTTTTTTTGTTTTTCTGAGATTGAAGTAAATTTGTTTAGTTTTAATTTAAAGTTTCACATTTTGGCAACTTTAGTCCCTGATAGTAGGAAATTGTTACAAGTTAAGTACCTCAAAGATTGGGGTGTTACATATCGGGTAAGCAACAATTTTATCGAGTAACACAAACTGTTTCGAGTAACAAATTATCGAGAAAGGTAGTCTTATCGAGTTAGCATCTTCTTATCGGGCAAAGAAACCTAGTATCGAGTAAGCAGTAATTTTATCGAGTAACACAAGTGTATCGAGTATCTAAACCTTTACAATTCGAATTAGTATTTCGTACTTCACCAAAAACATCTAATTGACAATAACAATCTTTGTTATCTTTCAAAAGATCCTCAGAACAACTTTTCACTTAGAACTCAATCCATGGCAACTTAACAAGATATTCATGCTGCTGGTGCCGAAAACAGACCTCCCATGCTGTCAAAGGGTGGTTACTCACAATGGACTAGTCGAATGTTATGCTATCTTAAGAGCAAACCAAATGGAAAACTCCTTATTAAATCCATTTTGGAAGGACCCTTCAAACCACGATAAATACTAGACCCTGGTGATCTTAATGGAACCCCCCAGTACAACCTTTCTACAGAGATCAGACTGAGGCTGACTACACTGAGGAAGACAGGCAACAAATTGCAGCTGATGATCAGGCATTTCATCTCGTTGTTCTTGGTCTACCTGAAACGACTTATGCTGCAGTGGATAGTGAACAAAGTGATCATGCTGTCTGGGAAAGAGTCAAAAGGTTAATGTACGGAACAGACATTGGGAAACAGGAAATGGAAACTCAATTGCTCAGGGAACTATGCAAGTTTACTTCAATTCCTGGTGAATCCATAGAGTCGTATTATCTCAGGTTCTGTAAGATCATGAATGACTTATCCAGGCACAATCTCTCATAGATGAATATTGCTAACAACACCAATTTTCTGAATGAGTTACAACCAGAATGGGGAAGATACATCACTATCGTTTATCAGACAAAGAACTTGCACGAAGTCACCTTTGATCAGTTGTATGACTTCTTGAAGCAGAATCAAGTTGAGGCTAACGAAGTAAGGGCTGAATTACTAGCTAAAAGCATGATCCTCTCGCATTAATTGCTAATACACCAACACCTTTACCAGTGAACATACAACATCAACCATCATCATCTTCCACTCATAACTACATGCAACAGCAATCCCTTCCACAACATCAAACTGCTGTAATCCCACAACAACAATTCAACCCACAACAACAACAAGTTATTCCACAATAACAATATCCATAATTCCAAGAACCAGAGTTCACTGACAATGATGAATCTACTGCAGCTTTGACACAAGCATTTGCTCTTCTGAATAAGGCATTCCAAGGACACTATTCAACACCAACGAACAACAACCAAAGGATTTCATCGAACACTCGCAACAGGCAGATCGCTCAGCCAAGTTTCGATATGGGTAACGGAGGCCAAATGGTTGGAGTTATGAGGAATCAGCAAGGATATGCTACTGGATTTCACATGGGTAATCAGAATATGCCGAATCAGTTGGGTCAGTATGCAGGGATCAGATGGGTCAGTACGTATGCAGGGAATCAGATGGGTCAGTTTGTTGGGAATCAGAGGGGTCAGAATGTTGGAAATCAGGCAGTGGGTAATCAGGTTGGAAATGTTGCAGCTCCAGTTGGTGGGAATTATGGAAATGTGAATCAGGGAAATTTGGTTAAGTGTTTCAACTGTCAAGGTGTAGGTCATATGGCAAGGAACTATCCTACTAAGCCGAAAAAGAAGGATACAGCATATCTACAGAAAGCATTGATGCTAGCACAAAAGGAAGAGGCAGGATTCCAGTTGAGTGGTGAGGAGAATGATTTCATGGCTCTTATGGATGAAATGGAAGACAGAGAGGATGTGAATGCAAACTGCATCTTTATGGAAAATCTTCAGGATGCTAAGTATGACACAGATTCTGATACACCTCCTGTTTATGATACCAATGCAGTATCCGAGGTACCATCCTACAATGCATGCAAAAATAATGATATATTTGATATGTCCCTTCATGAGGAACAGCATTCTGAGACTCTAGCACCCACTTATGATACATACCTGGACACGCCGAGTTGTAGCAATATTTATTCGGCAACTCCCGTATGAATCATAGTGGAGGAAACATGTGGTCTATTTGAATAATTATTGAACAATTATAGTATTGAAATTAAAAAAGTGAAAAAGGTCAATCGCGAAGTTAAGGCTGCGAATGAGAAATTGACCACTGAGCTTGAGATATACAAGGAAAATGAAAAAGGCTTTCAAAGTGATAAAAACGTGAGTCTGAATTTGAAATTGGTTATAAGAAGTTACTTGTTAAAGATAGGGAATTGCAAAACAAATTTGATTCTTTTCAAATTAGTTCAATAAAAACCATTAACTCTTTAAAACAAGAAGTTTCTGATTTAACAAACCAGCTTTCAAAACAAAATTCTGCTTATACCAATCTTGAAAAAGAAAGGGATGAGTTGAAAAAGGACTTTGCAAAGAATGAAGATAAACTTTTGGAAGAACTCATAGAGTCAGAACATATGATAACAAAACTAGAATACTTGTTGGTTAAAACGGGTCATTCAAGTCAAACAATTCACATGATTACTAATCAAACTTATCCGATTTACCATACAAAAAATAAAATGGCTCTAGGTAACAAAACTCCTTGTAATCTCAAGAAAGCTCAGGAAGAACATAATGTTTTGTATAATGGAAATGTGATATATACCAAACATGATCCTCTGATGGTTCGTGATTATGTGGAAACGATGGAACTGGTCGAAGAGAGCATTACTAAAATGAAACAAAAGAATCCAGATTTGAAACCAATTGTACAACAAACTGAACAAACTTTCTGGAATTATTTTTGTTCCAGAAAAACAAGCATATGAGATTTCCAAAAATCTTTCCAAAAGCCCAAAAATTTCAAAACATGTTTCTAAACCCGAAGTTGTATCCAAGTCTCTTTCAAAAATGGAACAGATGTCTTCAAGCAACATTTTTAACACAAGTGCTGCAAGAGGATATCTAGATGATCTCAAAACCAGAACTGGGCAACTTTAAACGACTTTAGAATCGAAAACGCAACTAAATGAGATTAATTGGAATTCCACGGTTCATTTACAGCTTAAAAAGATTCTTGAAAATTACTTTGCTCCACAAATCAACGCCATTAATACTAGAGTAATTCATTTTGAACAAGCATTTTTGAAAGAAACAGCTGACTTTGTCAAGGACCACAAATCTCTGATAAAGAAGGCAAATGAATCTTTTGAGCAATTAAAAGTTTTGTAAAAGTTAAATGATTCTCTCTTAGATGCAGTTCTGTCTACTGATATTATGTCTATCATTTTACAAACATATTCTGTTGAAGACGATGAAAGACTCCGAGCTGAGACCTCCGCAATTATTTCAAAATATGAAAATGCTCTTATTAAACTTGAAAAAGAAAACGTGTCATATTTTAAACAACTTGATTGGAAAAACGAAGAATGCAAGTATGACAAATTGTCGTATGAGCGTGCCTTCAAAAACATGAAAAGCCAAAATGATCTTTTGAGGTCTCAGCTAGAAAGTCAAAAAGGAAAGGGTGTGGATACTAAGTTTGCAAAACCATCGACTTCGGATAAAGAAAATACTTCAAAACCGGTTGTTAAACCAAAAATGTCGATTTCTCAATCTGTCCCAAAAGTCGTTGTGAAAAATGATTTGACAAAACTAGTCACTCCAACACCCTTGCCCAAGAATAACGAAAAAGAAAAGATTGTTGAAAAAGGAAAAGCGGTTGTCGAAACACCAAAAGTAATAGCACCTGGTCTTTATAGGATTAGTCCCACTATTGCATCTGCCTCCACATCTAGGACTAATGACAAGTGCATAAAGGATAATTCTAAAGAGTCTAGGAATGCTAAAAATGACAACAATATAAATCCTAATGCGTGTGCCTTACCTTCTACAGGATTTGCAAGCACCTCTAGGAGCAACAGACTAAAGCCTAGGAGCAATACAAGGAACAATAGAGTCTTGCCTGTCTCTAAGAGTAGTAGCATGAATAAAGTTGAAGAAGTAGAAGAACACCCTAGGAATTTATCGCTTTGTAATAAGAGACATATTTCATCTGAATGTAATGTCAAACGTACTATTTCTAATGCATGTAATGACTCTGTTTGTTTAATATGCAAGAAATGTTTAATTAATGATGTTCATGATGATTGTGTTTTTACAAATGTGAATGTTTTGCCTGCACAGAAGAACGCTTCGAAAGGACCTAGTGCAACATCTAGATATGTTAGTAGACTAATTAAAAGAATTAGGAACACCACTAATAGTTGAACGCCTAGGAACAATCTTAAGTATTGTGCTTGGAAACCAACGGGTAGAGAATTCATACTGCAGGATGGCAAATTAAAAGTTGTTCAATCTGAACAAGTAGAAACTTTCTATGAGTGTGATTCTGATTTTATCCCTAACCCCATGGAACCAAATTCAAAACAGTTTCCAAATACAAACTCTTCTGTTCATCGCAGGTTATCGAAATATGTCTTTGGATCGTCAACTCGGGTTGCTCCAAGCACATGACAAGGAATCTTAAGCTGCTGATCAATTTCGTCTGGAAATTTATAGGAACTGTACGCTTTGGAAATGATAATGTAGCAGCTATTCAGGGTTATGGAGATGTTCAGGTTGGGAATTGCTTAATCACTCGAGTTTACTACGTCGAAGGGTTGGGACACAATTCGTTTTCAGTTAGGCAGTTTTGTGATGCAGATTTTGAGGTTGCCTTTCGGAGAAATAAGTTTTTGTTAGAAATTTGGTTGGAGATGATCTCTTAACTGGAAATCGCGGCACTAAACTTTATGCTATTGACATCAATCAAATGTCCTCTACATCACCAATCTTTCTCATGACAAGAGCATCTGACACAAAGTCTTGGTTGTGGCATAGAAGATTATCTCATCTCAATTTCGACACCATCAACAAATTAGCCAAAGACAACATCGTCAACGGACTCCCTAAGTTCAAATACACCAAGGAACACCTATGTCCATCATGCGAACAAGGAATAAGCAAACGAGCATCATATAAACCCAAAACCGTACCTAGTTCGGAAGCAAGGTTACATCTGTTGCACATGGACTTATGTGGCCCAATGAGAGTTGAAAGCATCAATGGAAAGAGGTATATTCTTGTTATAGTTGATGATTATTCAAGATATACTTGGGTAAAGTTTTTGAGATCAAAAGACGAAGCACCTGGCAACATCATTACCTTTCTGAATTGATAGCGACGGTTTTGTCTGGATGTGAGTTGTCATTTTGTGGCTGCGAGTTGAGTCCAGCTGGTTGTTACTTTTCTACTGGTTGATATTTTTTTGCTGGTTGATACTCTTCTGCTGGTTGACTCTTGACTGCTGGTTGATACTTTTCTGCTAGTTGATAGTTTTCTGTTGGTTGATACTTTTCTGCTGGTTGATTAATTTCTTCACTGCTAGTTGACTATATCTTGGCTGCTGGTTGATTCATTTCTTCAATGCTGGTTGACGATTTTCTTCACTGCTAGTTGATCAAAAGGACTTACAACACAATCAAACCAAATCACAACCAAACCAAAGCAAATCAAATCTAACTTAACAAGAATTCACCTAATCTAACAAACAATCATTCCTTTTAACATACAATCACTAATCATTGTATTGATTCAACAGTTAACATAATACATATCTTTTATCATTTCACGGTTTCTTCTTGAATTTGTAAAATCCCACGAAAGAATCTATTTCTTGGTTTAAATCATAGAATTGTAAAATCCTGTGAACATTTACATCATGTCTACTACTTCTGACTCTGGCATATCCGAGATGCTCAAATTGTACGACATGAACGATGAGCATAAGATTTCCAACAAAGTACAACACACTATCGGTTTTGAATCTGAAACTACTAGTCTGGAATCTTTGTGCTCTAATTCACTTGAGAGAGAAGTGCAACAGCCACAACAAGTGCTTCACGATGCAAATGAAAGTTGCATAGAATGTTTTCCACAACTTCATTCACACCTCTCGGTACTTTTAGAGGGGACTGGATTCAAGATGGGATTCGAACGTGCATTTGCAACACTCTTTGGTCAAGATGTTTAGACTTACACATGCACAATGATTCTTAACTTAGATCAACTACAACAACAACTTGACCAAGGAGAATCTTCTAAAATTGGATCCATGGATGCCCTTTGTGTGATCAACAAACAACTCCAAGTGTTCATCGATTCAAAATTCACTATAGATTATGACTACGATAATCAGATGACGAAAAAGTGTTTTGCTGATCACACGGGAATCGAGTTCGACACGTTCAGAGATACACTCCTCCAACTCATGGGTAATGTGAAGAGGTTCATTCATGAAAGAGCATAACATCAACAATGCAGTGACATTACGGTTGATAAAAAGGGTACAAAAGACAGTTCTAAGACTTATACCACACTTGACGTGGATACAGATCACAGATCAGAACATGATCAAGTACCATCTGCTGAGGTACATGTCACTGATCAACATATTGTGCTTTCTAATGAATGACAACATACTGATCAAATTAAACCCACTTATGTCACATATTTGTTGGAAAATACTGATAGCAATACCATTTCTAATTCAACAAATATGAATCATAAAGGGGAAGAAAATGATCAGGATGCTGCACATGATGATGAGTCAAGTTCTTTATTTACGGCTGAGACTTTCAAATCAAATGATATGGTTGATAAAGAAATGTTTAATGAACTTTCAAACAGATTTCTACAACTCGAAAAACATTGTATTTCACTTGAAATCGCAATGCAACAAAAGGAAGAAAGTTTTCAAACTAACCAACCTTGTAAAAATCCGGAACTTCCTTATTTTCATGAATTCTTTATGATTAATGATTTGAAAGGCCAGCTAGAAGCCAAAAACTTGACAATCAACAACCTAAAAAACCATATTACGGAGATGAGTGATATGTTTAGTGAAGTTAAGGATAAACATGACAGTGAGATTATTGCTACTAAAAATTTTGAATTGGAACAAAAAGTGACTAAATTACTTGATGTAAACGAGACTTTGAAAATTCATTGCAAAGAACTGTGTAATTCAATCAAAGAAACAAAAACTAAGAATATTGAGCAAACAACCTCTTTGATTGCCAAAAATGATGAACTCAAAGCTCAACTTATGGAAAAGGGGTTCACAATAGCAGCATTAATGAACGAGCTAAGAAAAGAAACAGGGAATAGTGTGAACACAGTTTGCGAAACCATCAATCTTAGGGAAACCAGTTTCTCAATCGAATAGAAACCAATCTATTGTTAGGCAACCGACTTCGTTTAGATCTGAACGACCAAAACTTTCAAAAACTCGGTTTGCTTCCTAAGTTGATGCGGAACAAGTTTTGACAAAACCAGTCACTCCACATTATTTGCCTATAATAACTGCGTCTAGTTCTGTTAAACCTCAACAAGTAGCTACTCCAACTCCTAGTTCCTCTAGGATCAGTTTGAGAACAGAGTCGAAACGAAGCATTAAGATTCAAAATTCTTATGATATAAATGACTTGTACAAGAACTATGATCTAGAAAAGGCTAGGAAAAGGGCACTACTTCATAAGGATGGTATCTTAGGCTCACAATCTTTTAGGATGTATCCTAGTTTGTTGAGGAACATTGCTAAGGTTTAATCTGTTAAGTCTAGGATTTATAGTAAGTCATCTACAATGCATAAGAAGCAAAACAAACCTAAATCTTCTCCTAGGTGGATACAAACTGCTAAATCTTTGGAGACTAGGAATAACGATAAGTCTTCCACTATGCATAAGAAGTTTAACAATCCTAAACCTTGCCATAAGTGGATTCCAAGTGGTAGAATTTTTAAGGACGTCGGACTTAAGTGGGTACCTACCGGAAAGCTGCTTTCGATGGCAATGCCATGGTTGAACGTGAAACCCCCAAGGGTTTGGATACTAATGTCACTAACCCATATATATGCAATCAAGTTTGTAATGTTAGTGCAGGTAGTCCTTACTCAGTTGCAGGTACATCAATCATTCACTACATGAGAAGACTTCAAGTCTAGAGGCCTAAAGCAAGCATATCTCCTGCTTCAGGAGGTCTGGAAAGTCAATGTTCATGTATGTGTGCGTATGACGTTTGATGTATGTGTGCGTATGACGTTTGAACACTTCAGTTCAGCCTTCGTTCTTCATCGACTATGACGTTTGAACACAACGGTTCAAGCCTCGTTCTTCAATGACTATGATGTTTGAACACATCGGTTCAAGCCTCGGTCCTCAATGTCATCATTATGGTGTCTGCAGAAAACACTTCAGTCCCCATTCCTCAACAATAAGAAAGGTGTACGCTTTATCTTCAGAAGAAGAGAAATCTTCTCGTTTATGACCATCTTCATCAACAAGCCTCACACTTTTCCCATGCTCCTTCAGTCATCAAGTGGATCTACTTATCTTTGATCAAATTCTTATTCACTTGTTCAATCAAAAACGGCAACCTCGTTTGCAATTTTTGAGGGGGAGAAGGGTGAATAAACTACATGATTGATTGTATTCTTATTCACATGCTCAATCAAAAATGGCAAACCTCGTATGCAATTTTTGAGGGGAGAAGTGTGAATAAATTACATGATTGATTGTATTCTTATTCACTTGCTCAATCAAAAATGGCAAACCTCATATGCAATTTTTGAAGGAGAGAAGTGTGAATATACTACGTGTTGATTGATGTTTGAAGAATGGTCATATGACTCTCCTCCAACACCTAATGTTCCATTTACTAAGGATGGCTGGGATTTATGTTTGATGAATACTTCCATGCCTCAACGAATGTTGATCATCTAGTTCCCAAAGCTCTTGCTCCGGTTCCTGCTGACTCAACTGGTACACCTTCTTCAATCTTCATTGATTAAGATGCACCATCTAGAAGTAAAAATGAGACTACTCAAAAAACTCAATCTCTAGTTATTCCTCAAGGTGTTGATGATGACTATCATGATATTGAAGTTGCACACATGAATAATGATCCGTTATCTGGTATCCCTTTCCCAAAACTAGAATCTGAAGAATTCCCTTCTTCACGGATTGTTGTTCCTTCCAATGTGCACTCTGTAAAGCAACCACAAGAACATAATGGAAAATGTCCGCTAAAACGTCAAAACGACTAAGAATTTGGACATGGAATGTCAAGTGATCACGGAGTTTATTTGGCATCCCTTAATTGAGACTGAAGTGTGTTTTACAAAGGCGTCTACTTATTTCATCATGGAATGTATCGATTGATTACTTGCTTGAACTCTTAAAGTTTATGATTGGGACTTGGATTATCTAGTTATACCTGATGGAAGGAGTTACATTGTAGTTCTCACGGGTTATAGCTATCACTTCAAGGAGTTACATTGTAGTGCTCAGTGTCAAATGCAGATGTGGATGTGGATAGTCTCAAGAGGTGTTGTACTTATTTTGGCTCTTTGTTGAGTGTCTAGGGTACTTAGAGGGTTTCTTCTACATCGTTCTTTAATCAACAACAGTGCAAGCTTAAGTAACAGATTTGGGGAATTCTTCTTTAGTTTCAAGTTTGTTGATACAAGCAATGTCTAAAAACATTATTTATATTTTGCAATATCTCTATGTTTTGATAATCACAAAATATAAACTCATTAAACTAGAGATTATGATGTAAACAAGTATTTAGTTGTAAATATTCACTTCAACAACTTAATCACTTAGGGTATGAATACACAAAGTGTTTAATGCACTATATGATCAAAAGATCATTTTCTTAATCACTAGATTTTTTATAAAACGTCACAAAACATTTTATATCTTTTATAAAACATTTTTGGAACTAAAAGAATATGTTTAATTCATTGTAAATATATGAAATGGTAGAAATGAACCAGAAAAACCTTCCCCACAAAAGGACAAACAAATCCAACGTTCTGGAGGGGGCGGCCCCCTTAATTCACTAGGCGCCCCCCTTAAAATTAAGGGGACCGACCCCTCAATTAAGGGGACCGGCACACTCCAGAACAGTATTTTTCTGGACTATAAATACTGGTTCATTCCACAGATTTTTCTCACCTTTTGCACCCCAAAACTTTCTGTTCTAGATCTCATTTCTATTCTCCAAAATCCTTTGATCATATATACATAAATCCTTGCTTCAAAGTGATCCAAGCCTCAACCTTTCAAGTGCAAGAGAAGAATACTTCAATCTACCAAGAGAAGAAGTATTACAACTTGTTGTGATCTCCACATCCAAGTTAATTAGAGATTCATCCATTATATCTATTTCTTGGTGTAACTAGTTGTGAATATTTGGTAGAAGATAGATTAGTATAGTTGTGAAGTAGATAGTTGGAAGTAGATAGTTGTGAAGAAGATAGGTGTGAAGTAGATAGGTGTAAAGTAGATAGTTGGAAGTAGATAGGTGTGAAGTAGATATTTGGAAGTAGATAGTTGTGAAGAAGATAGGTGTGAAAAAGATAGTTGTGAAGTAAATAGTTGTGAAGTAGATAGTTGTGAAGATAGATAGGTGTGAAGAAGGTGTGTAGAAGGTGTGAATAAGGTGTGACTAAGTTGTGGTGTGACTATTGGTGTGTAAGGTTTTCTCCGCCATAAGGGAGCTTGTTGACATAGTAAAGAAAACTCTCGAGTTAGGTGCTCGAGGAGTGGAGTAGGGCAAGGAAGGTGTCCTTGTAGCCGAACCACTATAAATCTCTTGTCTCGCGGTTCGATCTTTCCATCTCTTACTTATTTCCTTACTTACATTATAGTTGCTATAGTATACATATATATAGTTGTTCATATTGTGCAAGACTTGAGTTCACATAATATCGAATCTAAAGTTTTAGAAGCTAACAAAACGTACAAACAAAGTTTTTCATAATAAATTAAAAA
>LBNU01006796.1:74716-156668 GCA_014162995.1 Artemisia annua
TGTCCAAGAGTGTGGGATATGGCAACTCAGTCCATGGGAAGAAACAGAACCATGCCAGATTCCCAATCCTTGAGATGCTCTTGCCAATGTTGCCCAAGAACAAGAGAAAAGAGACTCCAAGGCCAAAGGAAAACGCCCCATGTAATAGGTGTTAGGGTTGTGTGAATGTTTCCTTTTGTGTTTTGAAAGCTTGTAATGAACAGCTTGTAATGAACATCCTTTGAATAATTAATGAAGTATCTCTGTTCTTCTTTAACTTCAGGACAATCTCTGTTCTTCTTTAACACTTAAACTTTTCCTGCAAAAGATTAGTCTAAAACACAAACACAAACAGAGCACTATACTGCTAAGTCATACTCTAGCAGTAGAGTAGAGTATTAGCAGCAGAGTATAATCAGCAGTAGAAACAACCTTGTTAGACCAATAACAGTGCAAAATACTTTTACAAAATTTTACAAAAACACAATGAGATAAGTTTTTCAAAGATTTCTCATACCAATACTTGCAACTAAAAACTGAAATCTACCCACATCAAAGTTTTTAGTAAGTAGATCAGCAACATTTAGATCAGTATGAATTTTAACAACTTGAATTTGTTTTTTTTCATAGCAATCTCTGATAAAATGATGTCTTATCTCAATATGTTTTGTTTTAGAATGAAAAATAGTATTTTTGATGATGCACAATGTACTGTTATTGTCAATGAAAATTTTGGTGTTCATAAAATTGTACCCATAGTCCAGCAATTGGTTTTGCATCCAAAGTACTTGACCGCAGCAACTTGAAGCAGCTACATACTCTGCTTCTGTTGAAGAGTTTGCCACCACAGTTTGTTTCTTACATTGCCATGACACCAATCTGCTTCCCAGAAATTGACAACCTCCTGTTGTGGATTTCCTATCCAAGCTAGCCCCAGCATAATCACTATCTGAGTATGCTTCCAAATGAAATGGTGAATCCTTAGGATATGAAAGCCCCAATTTGGGTTGATACCTTAAGTATCTAAAAATTCTCTTTACAACATTAAGATGTGATTCTTTGGGATTGACTTGATATCTTGCACAAGCACATACAGCAAACATAATATCTGGTCTTGAAGCTGTAAGGTACATCAATGAACCAATCATTGACATGTACAAGTGAACATCCACCTCTTTGCCATACTCATCATTCATCAATGGCTTATCTTTCTCATGAGTTGTCTTTGCAGGCTTGGCATATTTAAATCCAAACATCTTTAAAATGTCAGCCGCATACTTATCTTGGCTGATGAATATACCATCATGCAGTTGTTTCACTTGCAAGCCCAAGAAAAATGTAAGTTCACCCATGGAACTCATAGAAAATTTATTCTTCATGATCTTCTCAAACTCCTCACACATAGCTTTGCTTGTAGAGCCAAAAATGATATCATCTACATATACTTGAACCAACAAAATATCACCTTTGTTCTTCTTGATGAATAAGGTTTTATCAATTTTACCCTTTTCATATCCACAATCCAGCAAATTAGTAGATAACTTTTCATACCATGCTCTGGGAGCTTGATGCAATCCATATAGTGCTTTCTCAACCTTATAAACTTTGTCAGGAAAATCTGGATCTTCAAAACCAGGTGGTTGGGTCACATAAACTTTTTCCTTGATTTCCCCATACAGAAAAGCACTTTTAACATCCATTTGATACACAACAAAATCTTTGTATGAAGCATAAGCCAAAAACAGTCTTATGGCCTCAATTCTTGCCACTGGTGCATACACTTCAACATAATCAATACCTTCTTGTTGTGTGTATCCTTGAGCAACCAACCTTGGTTTGTTTCTGATCACAATTCCTCTTTCATCTCTTTTACACCTAAAAACCCATTTAGTACCAATTGCCCTTTTTCCATTAGGCAAATCCACCAAGGTCCAAACTTCTTGTAATCTGAATTGAAGAAGCTCTTCTTGCATGTCTTCTACCCAGCTTGAATCTTGTAATGCTTTATAGGCATTTTTGGGTTCAACTTGTGATAGGAAACAAGCAAATAGACAGTTTTGCAGATCTTTATGACTGTTTCTTTGATGAAGAGATCTTACAAAGAAAGCTTTGTGTAAGATATCTTTTTGCTCTTTAGTCATCCTCCTAGTTTGCACAGTTGATGATGGATCACCCAAAATGTTTTCTTTGGGGTGAACTTTGTGAACTCTTGTAGTTTTGGTTGGACTAACTGGAATACTAGATTCCAAATTAGTAACATCTGCTGCAGCTCCAAAGATTTGAGGATCAAGAGCCTCATCATCAGTATCAGAATAGATCTCTGTCAAACCAGGTGTAGTGGAATCATCAGGGTATGGTGAATCAGCAAGAGATATACCCTGTGAATCAAAAGTTGGAAACTTGTGTGTAGCAGTAGTGTTGCTAGGTCCAGCAGCAGAGTGTTCATTAGCAGTAGAGTTATGAAGACTGCTGCTAGAAGTAGTTTCCTTAGGTTTTTCCACCACTTCATCAACTTTTGGTTCTCCCTCACTTCCTTTAGGAGAATCTTGGACAACATCATCTTGTGAACTCCTTTCCTCCTGTGTAGGAGAAATATTTGGTCCAAGGCTCAATTTTTCAATCAACACAAACTCCTTTTGGGAATCAGCTTCCTTAGCAGCAGAGTCATTTGATTGATTACCTGCAAGAGAGTTAGTATCCATTCCTGCAAACACTGGCTCATAATTCATGGTTTTGGTTAGCATATCAATATCAAATAGCCATTCTGGTCCAGTTCCTGCACTATTGGTTTTATTCTCATCAAACTCAATATGCAGGTTTTCTTCCACAAATCTAGTTCTTTTATTGTATACTCTATAAGCTTTACTATTGACAGAGTATCCAACAAAGTAACCTTCATCAGCCTTTTCATCAAACTTGCCTAATTGGTCTTTGGTATTTAAGATGGTAATAGGACACCCAAATGGTCTAAAGAATGCTATCATTGGCTTTTTACCATGAAATAATTCATAAGGGGTCTTATTATGAGGCTTAACTACCTTACTCCTATTTTGCACAAAGCAGGCAGTGTTCACTGCTTCAGCCCAAAAAGGTATAGGTAATTTTGAATCTGACAACATAGTCCTAGCAGCCTCAATCAATGTTCTATTTCTCCTCTCAGCTACACCATTTTGTTGAGGAGTTCTAGCAACACTGTACTGTCTTAAAATACCCTTACCCACACAGAACTGATTCATTGTATGATTCTTAAACTCAGTTCCATTGTCACACCTTATTATCTTTACCTTGTGATTTATTAGGTTTTCTATTCTAGTTATGAACTCCTTAAGAATTTCAGGTGTTTCATCTTTAGTAGCTAGAAAGAATACCCAAGTAAACCTACTATAATCATCTGTGACAACTAGACAAAATTGCTTCTTATTCAGACTTTTCACAAAAACAGGTCCAAATAAATCCATATGAAGCAAATGCAAAGGCTCATCAATAGTATTCACAACTTTGGACTTAAAAGATACTCTGTGTTGTTTACCCTTTTTACAGGCAACACAGGTTTCATCATTTTCAAAAACCTTTGAAGGTAATCCTCTTACAAGATTACTTTTTACCAATTTATTCATGGTTTTGAAATTTAAGTGTCCAAGTCTCCTATGCCATAATTTGGATTCATCAAAGGTGGCTTTAGCAAAAAGACAAGTTACATCTCTTCTAGGAACTATGTTCTTTATATGATCACTGTATATGTTGTCATTTCTTGGAACTTTGAGTACCACATACTTGTCATCTGGTAACTTAAAGTCAGAAGAAAGGACAAGACATTCAGTGTCAGTAAAAAGAACAAAATTCCTTTTGTCACACATTTGTGAAACACTAAAGAGATTAAACTTAAGTCCTTTAACTAACATCACATTTTCAAAATTCAAATTTCCAGTTTTTATAGTACCAATACCAACAATTTTTCCACCTGTAGGATCATTACCAAAAGCAACACATCCACCATCAATAGGCACAAAATCTTCAAGTTGGGATATGTCACCAGTCATATGTCCAGAGCATCCACTATCCACAATTCCTTGGTCTTTTAGCTTGTCTTGTAGATTGCCCTGCACATAAAGTAGAGAAATTAGTTTCTCTTTTTGACCCAAGCCATTACTGACTTGGATCTGCCTTGTGCATCAACATAGTTATATTTAGTAAGATCCATTGATGCACTGTTGTTGTTGGAAACTTGAGTTAAAGCATTTGATTTTGGTTTCCAACTCCAACAAGCTGAGGCCTTTACAGCATAAAAATGATTTCCAACAACTGTATTTGGTAACTTTTTAGACACAGCAGTAGAGTAAATTGCCTGAGCAGCAGAGTTTACTCTTGAAGTAGCAGTAGACCCAGTTGTTTTATTTTGAAAAGGCCCTTTTGGTTGAGCAGTAACAATTGATCTAGTAGCACCAGATCTCAATAGTACTGCTCTTGGAACCACATTTCTTTTGGGAGGAGAGTGATCTCTTTTTGAAAAGTTTTGATGATTCACTCTTGTATATTGGTTCCAAACTGGTTTTTGAAAGTTAGCACAATTGGCTTTAAGATGCTCAAAACTACCACAGTTATAACATGCCTTCTTTTTAAGATGAAAATCATTTCCTAATTTGTTTGAGACTAGGCCATTGAAGTTTCTTTGGTTTCCCCTAGGCTTGTTATTGAACCTTTTCATATGTTCTCTAGGTACCTCATGGTACTCAACAACCTTTTTAGACAAAGCACGACCTAACACAGGTTTTAGAAACTTATCCCGATTAATTTTAGGCTTAACAACTTGAGGAATCTCTTCCTTTTTAGCACACTGTGTTAGCCTAGCATCACTCTTTGACACATCAGAACTTTGTGTTGACCTAGTGGTTGACTCATCTAATTCATCCTCATTATCTGACACCCAATCTTCAATGATTGGTGCATCAGAACTCATTTTTTCAACCTCTGGTTTATCACTAAGTGACTTACTAAATTCTCCTGCAGATTTTATAAGCCCTTCAACATCTACAAATGACAGTTCTTTCTCTGGTGGTGCAAGTGCACTTTTCATGGGAGGTAGTACCTCATTGTATCCTATGCCACTATTCTTTCTCATCAGTTGACATTCAATTATGTTTTTACCATGTTCATCAAGTAAAGAAGTAGCATATTTTTGTTTATTGACTCTAATAATGTGCTTATCTTTTTTCTCAATTGCAAAATCTCTAGCTTTTTCAGCCTCAACTAACTTTCTTTTAAGCATTTCTATTTCAGCATTTTTAATTTCAATTTCTCCATCCTGTATGTTCAACCTATCAACATACTCAATTTCACATTCTTTCATATAGTCAAGTTTCCTTTCAACATTATCAATGCCTACTTTATATCCTATGTTATCAAGTCTCAGAAACTCAACTTCTTTTATCAAACTCTCATTCCTAGCCTTAAGTTCTTCTATAGTGTCAGCACATGATTTAAAAGAACAAAAAGATTCATTAGATTCATGTGATACCTCAGAATCTGAGCCAGATGATGAAGAAGCACATGATTTAAAAGTTATGCCCTGTAGTTGTCACTGCAAGCAGACCATGGTTTGGTTCTTCTTGTGCCAAGAAACTCCAGTCATAATCTCCCAAACCATCACAAGACACCAAAGCAGTAGATGGCTTTGACTCTTCTGCAGCCTTCTTGGTTGTGTCAACATTTTTCTTGGGAGCTCTGCATTCTCTGGCAGAATTTCCTTTCCTATTGCAGTTGAAGCACTCCATCTTTGACTTGTCAAAACCCATGTTTCCCTGTGGATTATACTTAAGTTGCCTTCCAGTTCTTTTCAAGAACTTTCTTGCCCTTAAAGTCAGCATAGCCATTTGCCACTTCATATCAATTTCTTCCAGATCATCAGAATCAATGTGATCAGCATCTTGGTTTAGAACTTGAGTACTTATGGTGAGATCAGCCAAGAATGCACAAAGAGCAGCATCACTTACAGTGTCCAAATTATTAGAACCAGCAGCAGAGATACTAGTGCTAACAGTAGAGACTCCATAAGCAGCAGAGTGACTCTCTGATGAAGTATTGCCTTTGGTAGAAACAAAAGCAATATTTTGAGCTGCTGATGATGAAGTAGACGAATCAGATGCAACCTTCAACTTAGATTCATAAGCCTTCAAGTTGTTGTATAGATTATCCAAGATCATTGAATCAAAATCAGCTTGGTTTCTCCATACAACAGTATGCATGCTCCATTCAGGTGAAAGGCTTCTAATAAATTTGAGATTTATATCTTCTTGAGGGACAATGTATCCAACAAGCTTTAACTGACTTACAAGCTTTTGGAGTCTGTTGTAAGTACCATCAAGATTTTCTCCACTGGTAGAAGTGAAGTTCTCAAATTGATGCTTCAAAGCATTCATCCTAGCCTTCTTAGTGGCATCATTGCCAACAAATCTTGTTTCTATAGCTTCCATAAGCTCCTTAGCAGTCTCAATGGTTTCAAAATCAAGCTGATATTCATTAGGTATTCCCATCATGAGAATACTATGAGCTTTTATCTCCAATTTCTTGAGATCATCAGCTTCCTTTCCCTTGATTCCAACTTCCTTGCCATCAACAGTCACTGAAGTTTGAGTACCTTTGACAATAGCATCCCACATCTTGTAGTCAATCATCCGGATGTATTGCCTCATCCTCATCTTCCATATCTCATACTCACCTTGCTTCAGCATAGGAACCTTGGAGGCAGTAACCATATGAGTTTCATCACCCATGGCTTCAAATGTGTTAACAGACAGAACTTGAGAGAATGTTTGAGCTCTTCTTGATCACAGCTTCTAGATCACAAGCTCTGATACCACTTGTTGATCCCAGTTGAGCAATTGATCTAAAATTACTATCTTAGATAAACCAAGACAATAATGTATAGAAGCTGACTTGTAACAAACTTAATCAATACGCGGAATTTACTGATTAACTTAAGAGGAACACAAACACAATTATATCACCACTTAAACACTTCAATATATTGAATACGAGCACCCTGAATAGTGCTAGGGTTTTGCAACCTTGAAGTGAATACAATGCTAGAATAATACGTATTCTAGTCTAACCCTAAGATCTCCTTTTATACACCAAGGAACCCTACAGGCTTACAAACGACTTCCTACCCAAGACTATGATCTTCTAACATTATAGAATATTACATAATATCTATACTATAAATACAACCATTCATACATAAACTTATCACATAAGCAACAGAGTCTTAGCAGTATTCTTCCAGCAGTAGAGTCTCAGCAGTAGTCTTGACTAGTAGTAGAGATTTTACACTAGCAGCAGACTTGACTAATTAGCAGCAGTGTAGCACCCAGAAGTAGGAGTTACTTCAAAACCCAACAAAGACTGAAGTACAAACTTCCAACATGACTTACAATGGTCAGAACCTCTAAGGGCAGATTTTTGTTGATATCTCAAGTGGTTGAACCCCAATTAAAAGAGTTTTATTATGATGGCTCACGGATGATAGGAGTTGTTGGTGAATGCAATTCATTTATCCTGATGAATTATTGTGGGAACAATATATTTTTTATTGCAAGTCAAACTTTACAAAATAATGTCAAAATTAACAAACAAAGATGTTCTAGAAAGCTTTTATCGCAAGAAAAAAAGTTCGCAAAATAATTTAGTTAAAAACAATTTGAATGTGGCGATATTGATGAATTTCTGTATATAAATAAAAATACATACTAAGTAGTAACATGAGTTGCTGTTTCCGTAAGGAAAAAAGAAGTTCCTCTGAGATAAAGCTGTGATCAGGTATCCTAAACAAAAAAGCAAAGTTTTGATATGGTGAGCTTTCTATAAGCCATTGACCCGTGACTTTTGTCTTAACCACTCTTTCACTTCCTGCTAAGTCAACCAAATGAAGTCATTTGCAAACTGTCCCTCCCTTTGCATCAGTTCCATATACGTGCATTGTTGATATTCTGAAAGAAAATGCATTTCCACTTTATACTCTTTTTAGGTTAAAATATTTTACTATAATTGGGTCAAGTTGGATTATGTGTATCTTTAACTGGTAAAGTTATAGAATTGCTTAAAAAGAGTTAAATAGGTAAAAAGTCACGCAATAACCCACCAAGTGGTTTTAATAATCAGTTAATCATATTGGGTACATTAATAATGCATAAAAGTCGTTAACTTATCTGGAGAAAATATGTTTTAAGCCAATTTGGTAGTGACCCGTTTCAATAAGTAAAAAAGAGACTTAAGCCAATTTGTTTTAAAAAATGCAAGCCCAAACACCCCTTAATCTACATTATCAAAATTTCAAACTGAAAAGTTTGAATGATAGAATTTACCTTATAATAGTTGACACTCTTGACTGTGAAAGAAACTAATCTCTAACATGAAATGCATGTCAGCTCAAAGTCAAGAGCACTGAATCAAACATGAATTTTTTTGGTAATGCATGCCATTTCAATGTCAACAATGTACTCTGTATCAAAAAAGACATAGACAGACACCTTGAATCGCTTAAATGCAACAACTTGTCCAAGATGCTCCTTAACCTTTTGATCAGTCAAATATTGATTTTGTTGTGCCTCACATATTGTTGATCGTATGTTCGCACATATCCCTGAGAAATTATAATGCGTGAGTTAGAATCTCCAAATAAAGACTGATATATGTCGTAACTCAAATTAAATGGGATGGTACCTTGTGTCTGTAAACAGAGTTGTGCTGCTGCCGTACAGATGGCTAGAGAGAATAAGAACAAACTGTATCACATGTAGAATAGTGAATGCCCATATCTCAAATCAGTGAGCCTATTTAACCCAACCTTCCAATGGCCCATTATGCAATCTGCCCATTTTCATACCCGTAACATGTTTATGATATGTGCCGGTTGTCTCTCCAACTATAGTAAATGTCGGTTGTCTCTCCAACTATAACGGCTACGTTCTTGACTTCCAATGTCGTTACTACACCTATGGCCACAACTTGAATTGCCTCCTCCACTACTATGACCACCACCTCCTTTATGTTGTTGGGGCGCCTGTGGTGTGTGTTGCGGCAAACCTGGTTGCATCCTGTTACAGATAATTTGGGTTGAAAGTGGCTATAATACTCATATAGTGCATTCAACCTTCAGAATTGTATTTTTGTAAGTACGACCTTCTACACTATATTAAAATTTTTATAATAGTTTTGGACCATATATAATGCAGTAATGATCTAAAATATATTAAAAACTGATTAAAAGGAGTAGCTAGCAGACCCGACCTCGCCTATTACCCAACCCCACATAATCCACTTATTTTGCCATTATACTAAATTTCTTGCTGATGTATTATTTTCTTATACAGGTATCATGAACCACAAGAAAGAAAAGCTTGTAATTGACAAACAATATGTTATAGTTGCCTTTATCTTGGTCATACTATCATTTTGAATCTTAATAAAACTCTATCTCACGATTGCACATATTCAATATTGTTTGTATTGTTCTTGATCTCTTTCTCACCCATTTCGCTCAACACTTAAAACCTATCCAACAACTCCGACAACAAAAACTTCTTATTACAAATCAAGAGCCAATCAAAATGTTTGTATTGTCAATCAAACTGCTACTTTTGTACTTAATTTTGAATCTTAATAAGAATTTCTCTCTAGGCTGCATATACTCAGTATTGTTTGTATTGTCAATCAAACTGCTACATTTGTACTTTTTTTCTTGTTTACAAATCAAGAGCCAATCAAGAAAATTGATAGTAAAATTACTAATAGGTATCATGTTCAACCTATTTACATCAAAATGGGTCGCTACATGTTATTTTGTATCTCTAGATGAGTGGAAATGGCTTCTATAGAACCTTGACCAAGTGCTTAAAAGAGAATATTTATCACACTCTTGTGTAATAAATCGATGGCTATCAAGAAAATTGTTGTAACCAATGGCTATTCAATATGTCGGAAGTTCATTATTTACACGTAGAAGAAACTTATCTGAGGTGGCCAGTCTCTTACCAAACTCGATGCTAGAGGTTTTTAATGAGATATAAAGCTGGTGCAAATATATATTATTATGATTAGTATATAAATAGAAGGATAACCTTACCTTCAGCATTTCGTCTTTTGCTGTCAGCATCTGGTCAAGCCCCTGTAGCTGCACGAACTTCATTTTACTGTCAAATATATTTGCTTGTATCAGATGTACATTCGAAATGAATCTTTACATTTAAAATTTTTTAGATGTGTTACTATAAAATATATCTTGGAAGATTTAAATATCTAAGTCACATGTCTTTTTATTCAAGTACATCATTGAGTTTCCGCTTTAGTTTGCGAATCTCTTGTTCGTGATTCAGTTACCACCCATGTTGTGCCGGCTCGTTCTTGCTCACAGCCTACACCACTAATTATGATTCGCATATTACATATCAATATAGAAATCATGAACTAGATGGTTTCAAGGATAGCTAAACTAAGTTTGAATTTGCTAAATTATACAAAAGGAAGATGTGTAAGAGTATGAATTTTGTTTGTTACATACATCAGTAAATGTTTGACATAGTATATGGAACGTGGTACTATTCGTAAGTATGCACACCAGATTTTCTTGTCGAACACATTAACGGTTCTTGTCGAACACAATCACGGCTAAAATCGAGTTTGTTACCCACTTGAAAAGGTCGCAATCTATAACATTGTATCATTTATTCAATCTATAACATATCAATTATTGATCCATGTTAACTGATTCTGAATGCAAGTATCACGGAAAACTCCTTATTGATGAAAATTTTGTACCCAAACAATGCGTTATGCACAGCGGGTTTACCTTTTTATTAAGCAGTATTTATATTAAAGTAAGTACGTAATAAGTTCATGTTAAACATTTAAAGAGTCAGTACAAAAAACTTACCATTCCAATATTTCACTTTTCCTAACTGCAACATGAAGACAACATGACCTTTAGTTTAACGATTATTAGCATACTCGTTCCACATTTTGGCCCAGATATCCGAGAATGTACAATCAATCTGGTTTCCTATAACATAAAGTTACCTATATAAATTATGAAAATTCCTCGTTTTTATGAACTACAACAACACAAATATAATACTAAGTTTGCATCCTGAATAACCATGGTCCTTCTTATTGTACATACACCAACAGAGTTAACAGAAACAATGTCTCTAATGCCCACAATGGTGCCAAACCGATATTTTGACCTATACATCTCAAAACTTCACAAAGCTTTCAGCTTTTTCTCATTATCTAAAGTTTAAAAAATCTGAGATTTCGATAATTTTACATTTACTCTCAATATAAGATAGAAATACAGTTGCTCTTTTCGCTGTTAAAATGGGTAGTTTGGTTGTTTTTTTTCTGTCAACATGGGTAACTTGGTTGTACTATTTAGCTGTAAAAAATAGGTTGTTTGGTTGATGTTTTGGTATAAAAATGGTTAGTTTGGTTGATGATTTGGCTCCAAAATAGGGCAGTTTGGTTGACAACTTGTTGTCAAAAATGGTACTTGTGTAATAAAAATCACCTATTGTTGGATAAAATGGCATAGCTTAAGTAGTTTGTACTAATGCTTCGTGCACATGTTCAACAAATGGTTCTACAACAACATCAACACCTTCAATATATATAGACCCAAATATTAAAAGGTGCAAAATAACATAAAAATAATCTACATGTCAAGTAAAAGATGCCATATATTTTGACAGAGAAATCTGATCAAGATATTTGGAATATGTTCACAAAGTACATAAAGAAAAGGCTGACCCATTGTGTTATTCACGTGTTCAACAAAGATTTCCACAACATCATCAACACCTGCAAAGTATAAGAATTGAATATGAAAATGTGCAGAAAAACATAAAACATAATGTACACGTCAAGTACATGACATCATATAATTTGAGAGAGGAAATTGATCAAACACGCAAAAGTATTGCTCATAGTGTCTGGTTGTTTTTGTACTTTTTTTAGTTCTTACATAGATGAGTAGGACATCATAGTTTTGTAAAAGGAACCTCACCCAATTGTGCCCATGAACGATCTACAACTGCCAAACATGTTCTTGTTATTAGGTCTAAATCTCCCTTGATAAGCACTGCTGTCCAACAGGTCCTGAAACAACAAAAATTCATAATTATTGATTCGGATACTTGTTATGTATACACAGACCGGCAATAATTGAGAATGTTGAGCTTTGGATTTCGGTTCCTACCACAGGGAGTGAAGGTAAGTATGGTGCTAAGTGTTTCTTCAAACCAATTAGACCCATTCCCGGACCATCTCCACTATGTTGTTTTCGTTAGCATTCATGTGCACTGGTCTTCACTTGGTGGAAGTCCCAAAAGAACACTAAACTTGCCTACTGTTGCAACGACGTTCTTGCTTACCGCGCTCAATACCCTGAAACACAAATGATAGATTTAATCAACATATTATGTAACCTTGTAGTGAATTCTGCATGTTATTTAGCGGGTGTTTGGCTAAGATTCTTTTGAGAGTAGCTTATGCATTTTAATTACATACACTATCAACCCTTTAAAAAGATAATAAACATTTAATCAATAAGATTGTTGTGTTTTTATAACATAATAAGCCTGATTCTATTGCTTATCTATAATGATGTCGTGTATCTGTTTCTTTCATGCATATGGACAGTTTTTGGTTGTTCTGATGGTTAGTACATATAAGGGGGTGTTTGGATAGCTAATTATATGTTTATTATCTATTTAAAAACAGCCAGACAGGCACATAAATATGCAATGCCAAACAGCCTTCTCCATTAAATAATCAATCCCAAACCGTTTATACATATCTATATCTATATATCTATAAAAATCGAGTTTTTGTTCTGTTTAATCTTTTTTCCTTGCAATGCATTCTAACATGTATCATTTAGTAGTCACAGCGACATAACTTGATGACTAAAATGTTGAAATCAATGGAAAAAGCTTGACCTTGACAAAGCAAATGATATGGACACCACCGACTCAAGCACCATTTGTTATACATAAGAATGATTTTATTTAAACTACAAAAGTACTTGAATGTAACGTGTTAAACAAAACTATAAAAGGCAAATGTTATACATAATAATGATTTTAGAATAACTGATAGCTACCTGTTCTAGGATCCCAAATATTTAGTTCTATGTTATTGCTAATAAACACGCTATGCAAGTGTTGAGCCAGTCTTGGATGATAAAGCCTGCTTATCACACACACATTGTTAAAAGAAGTGCCAAATATTTCTACCTAGATGTTTTTTTTTTGTTCACTGGACCCTTTTTTGACATGTTGTCTGACTCGCTCATTCTACCACCCATGTTGTGCCGGCTCTTCATGCTCACAGCCTGCATCACTAAACACAAGTTAATCAGTAAATTACTTTACATTGATTACCATTCACTCATATCTCAACAAAAAAGTATGTATTGTGATTAAATAATCATAAGCTATTGAGTTTCTTTGCAACAAATTATCAAACTGTTGGTGGGCATGATTTAGTCACATTCATATTGAGTCGATTAATTATAAAAGTAAAATCAATAATCAAAATCCATAAAATAGATACAAAAGTAATCCCTAATGTCACACCCCCAAATTCGGGTCCAGCGGAAGCTTACATGTCGCTGGGGTGCAACTCAATTGGTACCACAACACAAGTGTAAAGAACGGTTTTCATCTTCAATCATTTAGAATAAAATCGATTAATAAAAGTGTTGAATTACATTGTTAAAAGTAGTGCGGAATTAGGCCCTTAAAAATATAGTTTAAAACGGTCCCCAAAGAATATCAGAGTCTTCTATGACCATGCCATACCCTGCCAAAAACCTCCAGTAGCGTGCCATTGCTTCATACCTGAAAATACATGCTAAAGCGTCAACACGAGGTTGGTGAGTTCATAGAGTTTAGTGAAAAAGAATGCATGTTAAGCTTTTGAATGAAATGTTCCCAGCAAAGGCATTGTAAATCCACCCAGTTCCAAGTCCCGGCCATACAAGACTTGCAACCTGTGTGTTTAAAACCCACTGCCAAATATGATTTGGTTTATGTAAATGAAAGTAATACTTGTACCAAGATTCAAATGCAAGTGTAGCAATACCGCTATATAAACAATTTCTAACAATGAGATTATATAAACAATGCTGACAATGAGGTCAGATAAACAATGCTGACAATGAGGTCAGATAAACAATTAATAATGTTTAAAAGACAAGTCACAAGTAATACAAGCATGGTGTTTGATTGTAAATCGAACAGTGAGTTTAAATGTAAAACGAGCATAAAATTGAAAACATGTAATTGAGCATGTATCTCCCCTAAAACATTTATAAAACGGTAAAATAGGGGTGCTATGACTCACCTGTAGTGATGGAACAACGAATATGTAATGGACAGGGCAACAAGGCGCGAACACTAGCCGCAACCTAATATGAAAGAATATGATCTACTTTAGATTATGAATTGATGTAGCGAATGTACATACATATGCTATCTATACCACTCGTAATTTGAAAATGATAGTTATTGTTGAAATTCAATATTTTCCATAACTTGGTAAAATATGTCTAACTAGCGTCGTAAAACTAGTCGTGTAATATTGTGCATAAAAATGTTGGTGTTAGAATTCGGCGTTTTGAAAACATGGAAATAATATCTAATAATAGTATTAATAAACCTTTGATCGTACGTGCTTCGACGGGTAAGAAATATGGCTCTCCATTGTTGTTACTTGAAAAGTATGGTTTTTAGTACGTAAAATATATTTCTAATAGTGGCTGTCAAAATATATTAGAGTTATAAGGTTATAAACGCGAATATCTTGGTCGCTATAGGCTCATTTTCTACGTTCTTTATATCCATGGTTTCGTATTATAGTGAACTAGTGAATTTTAAACAAGTCGGTGCATTTTATTAATGATTAATGTCCTGTTTTGGTCAATAAAACTCGTGCATCAGCACACTATTTTCAGAAAATGTCTAATAGAAGTATAATCTTATTTTTATCATATCTTTTTCGTCGTAAGTCCGTTTTTATCCGTTCAAGCGGCCATGGTTTCGTTTTTGAATGTATTTTCTAATTCTTTGGTCCAAAATTAGTCAATACTTACTGAGTTTACCACGTTTTGCCAATAGGGACAGTAGCATATATATAGTGTTAAAAATGGTTTTTCCTAGTTTGTAACTTGTCCAAATTCATCCAATCAACAACCAAACATCCATTAATCTATCATACACCTTCTTAGGGTGTCATGGGTTCCTAAACATCATCAATCCAATCCTTTCATCAATATTTCCTTATAATCACATTTTTAGTTTAAAAGAATTATAAATATATATACAAGTGGTACAAATCTCATATCTTCTTGCATGTCATGAATAAAATGAAATGGATATTATAAAAATCATTGAAATGTTATCAAAAACAATTGAGATACTTACTTGGATGATTAGATGATATTTAGTGATAAAACCTAATTAATCTATAGGTTTCTATCTCAAAACCTTGTAATAGATTTCCTAGAAGTGATAATATAAAACTTGATCTTCAAAGTTTTTCTTGTTTTTCTTGCTCCTTGGTGTAGCCATGGGTTTACAAGGGTAGGGAGGGAGTATATCTTTTTCTTGATCTAAAAATGGAAGTGGTTTTACATGTATGTGAAGTTAGGTTGTGGTTTTAGCTTATATAATGGCGGTTTTATAAAGTTTAGGTGACAAGTGTGCATATGTGCATGCATAAAACCGGCCACCTAGTATGGGTGGTTGGTTTTGTGTAGTTTTTGTGCTATATATTTTTTTTACGGGGTACCGTTTAGTGTATAATTTTTGTAGTTTTAGTGTTTTCGGGTACCGGGTTAATTAGAAATAATTTTTAATGGAACCATTGTGACAAAATACAATTGCAAAAATTATAAAAATATAATTTTTGTAAATATGGGGTGTTTCAATAACTTTTGCTTTGTTATTACGAATACCGTCGTAATTATATACAATTGATAGTTTAAAGTAAATAAATTCCAAAAACATTGAGAAAGTAACTTTTAAAATTTATGAAACATTATAATGAGTGTAGAAATATATTAGGACCATTGTGGGAAGTGTTGGATGTATTGTTCATAATTATTGATCGCGCGTTATCATTTATTGAATAAAAAATAAATATATGTAAATTGGAATTATATAAATCCTACGAGTGGGATGGTATGCAAATGATGTAGTGATGAAATGTAGACTAACTCTAGTCTATGAAATGTATTTTTGAATGATGTCTTATGATCACGCGACTTAACCTTCCCGGTTTCGCGAAATGAATACCCGTAAACCTAGTTTACGTGAAATAATGATTTGTGAAATGATGAATTGTGATCGGTGAATAGTAAATGATGAATAGTAACTAAATTGTCGATGTTTGAAAAATGACCTGAAATTGCGAGTTGTGACATTCGCCCACCTTAAAAAGCAATTCAGTCCCTGAATTCAGCTGGTGTTGGTCTCTGGAGTGGACTTGATGAAAAGATGTGGATATTTGAGTCACATTGCGGTGATAAAAGATAGAACATTCATTAGATCGGAATTCGTAAGAGTACATGAAACTTATACGATAGAACGTCGAATAAAACACAAAAGATATACAACACTAGAGGATTTAGGTTTCCGTTTATATAGGTAAGGCAGAAGTTTTTGGTTTTTGAACATTGTTGTCGTCCTCAACGTTGTTGATGTGCTGACAATTCCCTTCTCCGATGACCTAGGTTCTACCACGAGCTCTTCTACCTTGGTTCCCATTCCCTTGGTTTCCTTGTTTTGGGCATTCATTCCTATAATGTCCTATTTCTCCACAGCCAAAACACGTCACTGGGGGTTTCTGATCTCCGGCCATGATTGGAAACTTGCATTCCCAAGTCGCATGACCAATCTTCTTATAGTTGCCACATGGATTAAGACAAGGTCCAGGGTTATGATGATTCTGACACTTGTTGCATTTGGGTAGGGTACCCTGGTAGCCTCTCCTTTCAACTGAACCTGCAGCATAGACCTTGGCGACTTCTTGCCTCTTTGGTTGTGGTTGAGTAGCATTGCCACTCTGATTGTCGTCCCAACTCCTCTTGTTGTCGTTGTTGTTATTGTTATTATTGACAGTAGTTTCTTCCTTTACTACCTGAGCCATGAGCTTTTGAGATATCCTGATAGCCTCATCCATTGTTTGCGGGTCAAAGGAAATCACATTACCACAGATGTTTTTGGGTAAACCACCAATGAAACTTTCCAACAACTTCTCATTATCCGGAACTATAGACGGACATAGAGCAACCAACTCTTGATACCTCCTGATATATATCTCAATATCATTTCCCACGGTCACTAGTTCATAAAACTCTATCTCCAACTTTTTCACTTCCGTGCGTGGACAAAATTTCTTAGTCACTAACTTCTTGAATTCATCCCATGTAATTTTGTGGGCATTTTCCTTTCCCATGGGCTTTGTATAAGAATTCCACCATGACATAGCTTCATTAAGAAGTTAGTGACTAAGAAATTTTGTCCACGCATGGAAGTGAAAAAGTTGGAGATAGAGTTTTATGAACTAGTGACCGTGGGAAATGATATTGAGACATATATCAGGAGGTATCAAGAGTTGCTCTATGTCCGTCTACGGTTCCGGATAATGAGAAGTTATTGGAAATTTTCATTGGTGGTTTACCCGAAAACATCCGTGGTGATGTGATTTCCTTTGACCCGCAAACAATGGATGAGGCTATCAGGATATCTCAAAAGCTCATGACTCAGGTAGTAAAGGAAGAAACTACTGCAATAATAACAATAACAACAACAACAACAAGAGGAGTTGGGACGACAATCAGAGTGGCAATGCTACTCAACCACAACCAAAGAGGCAAGAAGTCGCCAAGGTCTATGCTGCAGGTTCAGTTGAAAGGAGAGGCTACCAGGGTACCCTACCCAAATGCAACAAGTGTCAGAATCATCATAACCCTGGACATTATCTTAATCCATGTGGCAACTGTAAGAAGATTGGTCATGCGACTTGGGAATGCCAGTTTCCAATCATGGCCGGAGATCAGAAACCCCCAGTGACGTGTTTTGGCTGTGGAGAAATAGGACATTACAGGAATGAATGCCCAAAACAAGGAAACCAAGGGAATGGGAACCAACGTAGAAGAGCTCTTGGTAGAACCTAGGTCATCAGAGAAGGGAATTGTAAGCACATCAACAACGTTGAGGACGACAACAATGTTCAAAAACCAAAAACTTCTGCCTTACCTATATAAACGGAAACCTAAATCCTCTAGTGTTGTATTTCTTTTGTGTTTTCTTCTACGTTCTATCGTATAAGTTTCATGTACTATTACGAATTCCGATCTAATGAATGTTCTATCTTTTATCACCGCAATGTGACTCAAATATCCACATATTTTCATCAAGTCCACTCCAGAGACCAACACCAACTGAATTCAGGGACTGAATTCCTTTTTGGGTGGGTGAATGTCACAACTCGCAATTTCAAGTCATTTTCCAAACCTCGACAATTTAGTTACTATTCATCATTTACTATTCACCGATCACAATTCATCATTTCACAAATCATTATTTCACGTAAACTAGGTTTACGGTTATTCATTTCGCGAAACCGGGAAGGTTAAGTCGCGTGATCATAAGACATCATTCAAAAATACATTTCATAGACTAGAGTTAGTCTACATTTCATCACTACATCATTTGCTAACTATCCCACTCGTAGGATATATATAATTCCAATTTACATATATTTATTTTTATTAAATAAATGATAACGCGTGATCAATAATTATGAACAATACATCCAACACTTCCCACAATGGTCCTAATATATTTCTACACTCATTATAATGTTTCAAAAATTTTAAAAGTTACTTTCTCAATGTTTTGGGAATTTATTTACTTTAAACTATCAATTGTATATAATTACGACGGTATTCGTAATAACAAAGCAAAAGTTATTGAAACACCCAATATTTACAAAAATTATATTTTTATAATTTTTGTAATTGTATTTTGTCACAATGGTTCCATTAAAAATTATTTCTAATTAACCCGGTACCCGAAAACACTAAAACTACAAAAATTATACACTAAACGGTACCCCGTAAAAAATATATATAGCAGAAAAACAACACAAAACCAACCACCCATACTAGGTGGCCGGTTTTATGCATGCACATATGCACACTTGTCACCTAAACTTTATAAAACCACCATTATATAAGCTAAAACCACAACCTAACTTCACATACATGCAAAACCACTTCTATTTTTAGATCAAGAAAAAGATATACTCCCTCCCTACCCTTGTAAACCCACGGCTACACCAAGGAGCAAGAAAAATAAGAAAAACTTTGAAGATCAAGTTTTATATTATCACTTCTAGGAAATCTATTACAAGGTTTTGAGATAGAAACCTATAGATTAATTAGGTTTTATCACTAAATATCATCTAATCATCCAAGTAAGTATCTCAATTGTTTTTGATAACATTTCAATGATTTTTATAATACCCATTTCATTTTATTCATGACATGCAAGAAGATATGAGATTTGTACCACTTGTATATATATTTATAATTCTTTTAAACTAAAAATGTGATTATAAGGAAATATTGATGAAAAGATTGGATTGATGATGTTTAGGAACCCATGACACCCTAAGAAGGTGTATGGTAGATTAAGGGATGTTTGGTTGTTGATTGGATGAATTTGGACAAGTTACAAACTAGGAAAAACCACTTTTAACACTATATATATGCTACTCTCCCTATTTGCAAAACGTGGTAAACTCAGTAAGTATTGACTAATTTTGGACCAATGAATTAGAAAATACGTTCAAAAACGAAACCATGGCCGCTTGAACGGATAAAAACGGACTTACGACGAAAAAGATATGATAAAAACAAGATTATACTTCTATTAGACATTTTCTGAAAATAGTGTGCTGATGCACGAGTTTTATTGACCAAAACAGGACATTAATCATTAATAAAATGTACCGACTTGTTAAAAATTCACTAGTTCACTATAATACGAAACCATGGATATAAAGAACGTAGAAAATGAGCCTATAGCGACCAAGATATTCGTGTTTATAACCTTATAACTCTAATATATTTTGACAGCCACTATTAGAAATATATTTTACGTACTAAAAACCATACTTTTCAAGTAACAATAATGAAGAGCCGTATTTCTTACCCGTCGAAGCACGTACGATCAAAGGTTTATTAATACTATTATTAGATATTATTTCCAAGTTTTCAAAACGCCGAATTCTAACACCAATATTTTTATGCACAATATTACATGACTAGTTTTACGACGCTAGTTGGACATGTTTTACCAAGTTATGGAAAATATTGAATTTCAACAATAACTATCATTTTCAAATTACAAGTGGTATAGATAGCATATGTATGTACATTCGCTACATCAATTCATAATATAAAGTAGATCATATTCATTCATATTAGGTTGCGGCTAGTGTTCGCGCCTTGTTGCCCTGTCCATTACATATTCATTGTTCATCACTACAGGTGAGTCATAGCACCCCTCTTTTACCGTTTTATAAATGTTTTAGGGGAGATACATGCTCAATTACATGTTTTCAATTTTATGCTCGTTTTACATTTAAACTCACTGTTCGATTTACAATCAAACACCATGCTTGTATTACTTGTGACTTGTCTTTTAAACATTATTAATTGTTTATCTGACCTCATTGTCAGCATTGTTTATATAATCTCATTGTTAGAAATTGTTTATATAGCGGTATTGCTACACTTGCATTTGAATCTTGGTACAAGTATTACTTTCGTTTACATAAACCAAATAATATTTGGCAGTGGGTTGTAAACACACAGGTTGCAAGTCTTATATGGCCGGGACTTGGAATTGGGTGGATTTACAATGCCTTTGCTGGGAACATTTCATTCAAAAGCTTAACATGCATTCTTTTTCACTAAACTCTATCAACTCACCAACCTCGTGTTGACGCTTTAGCATGTATTTTCAGGTATAAAGCAATGGCACGCTACTGGAGGTTTTTGGCAGGGTATGGCATGGTCATAGAAGACTCTAATATTCTTTGGGGACCGTTTTAAACTATATTTTTAAGGGCCTAATTCCGCACTACTTTTAACAATGTAATTCAACACTTTTATTAATCGATTTTATTCTAAATGATTGAAGATGAAAACCATTCTTTGCACTTGTGTTGTGGTACCAATTAAGTTGCACCCCAGCGACATGTAAGCTTCCGCTGGACCCGAATTTGGGGGTGTGACACCTAATTCATCAAAAGTAATATATCTGGTAACCTAACTTGGATTCAATTTGAACAAAAAGTAAAACTAAAAATTACCTTAGATTAAAGTTGGTTGATTTGTGATGAAAAATAGAATAAGGAGAGTACGAAATTGTTGCTTGCCACTGATTCAAACATTATTTTAAAAATGATTTGTGATGAAACAAATCAATCCTAGTTTTATCACAAAATCTTTTGCAGAAATTAAGGGAAAACAATGTGAAATAAAAGTGATAGGGTTATTTTTGGGTGATTTGAATTTCATTGATTGTAACGGCAGAAGAATAGGGAGGAAGGTGAAGTATGGAGGCGTGTGTGAGGAGGGTGATAGGAGCGTGTATTTGCGTATGAGATAATTAAAAAGTGACAACCTGGCATTCTTTTGCCAGCTTGGAGGTTTCCACATATTTTTGTCATGCCAAGTGGCAAATGTGAGGTGGCATGTTCCTCTATCATATATGTGGGAGATATATATATATATATATATATATATATATATATATATATATATATATATATATATATATATATATATATATATATATATATATTTATATATNNCCTTCTAGTTTTCCACAATTGATATCAGGAGCCACGTCAAGCGAGATTTTTAAAATATATTGTATTTTAAAACTTGCAACGATCTATGAAATCTGAAAAATATTTAGAAGAGCAATCTATTCAAAGACCACCACTATTTGAAAGTGATGGATTTTTATATTGGAAATATAGATTCGAAACATATGTGAAATCTAAATATCTTGATCTTTGGCATGTTATTACCTTTGGTGATTTTCCTCCTACTCAACAAATTCCGGAAACTAAAATAGATGAAATTGTACCTTTTGAAAAACAAATTGATGATTTGAAAAAGAAACTAGCAAAAAATAATGAAGCTAAAATGGTAATTTATAATGCGTTACCGCGCAAAGAATATGAAAGAATTTTTATGTGTGAAACCGCCAAAGAAATTTGGGATTCACTACTAATTACTCACCAAGGCAATAGTCAAGTCAAAGACAATAAAATAGATTTTCTTGTACAACAATATGAACAATTTACGATTCCGGAAGAAGAATCAATAGATAGTGCTTTTGCTAAATTTAACACTATTATCACAAGTTTAAAAGCACTTGATGAGACTTTTTCTAGCAAAAATTGTGTAAGGAAATTTCTTAGGGCATTGCATCCAAAATGGCGAGCTAAAGTCACGGCAATTGAAGAATCAAAGAACTTGATGACGTTATCACTCGATGAGCTTATCGGCAATTTGAAGGTCCATGAAGAAATTATAAAGAGAGATTCGGAAACGATCAAAGGAAAGAAAGAGCAATTCAAATCTCTTGCGCTAAAAGTCAAAAAGGAATTTAGTGACAACGATGATTCAAGTGATGAAAGTGAAGACGAAGAATATGCAATGGCCGTAAGAGAATTTAAGAAATTTTTCAAGAGACGAGGAAGATTTACAA
Organism: Artemisia annua; assembly: GCA_014162995.1. Lineage (NCBI taxonomy): Eukaryota > Viridiplantae > Streptophyta > Magnoliopsida > Asterales > Asteraceae > Artemisia > Artemisia annua. The sequence goes on from LBNU01006796.1 coordinate 97,549, forward strand.
GACAACCACGGGATGAAAGAAGATTTCAAAGAAATAGAGGCGATAACTACGGGAGAAGAAAGTGCTTTAGATGTGGAAGTCCAAATCATCTCATTGGCGAATGTCCAAAGCCACCGGGTTATGAAAATCAAGGAGCCTTCGTTTGTGGAACATGGAGTGAAAGTGACAAAGAAGAAGTGGAAAAGCCAAGAGACGAAAAATGTCTTGTAGCTAAAGCAACTGATGAAATATGCCTAAGAATAGACTTGGAGCCCGAAGAATGGATCAAGGATAGCAGATGCTTGAGGCATATGACGGGAAATCGCAAGTTATTCTCCTCATACAAACCATACAATGGAGGTAATGTCATTTTTGGTAGCGACTTGCGTGGAAAAATCATTGGCAAAGGTACGATTTCTCAAGACTCACTTACTATTGAAAATGTTGAGCATGTAGATAATTTAACATATAATTTACTTAGTATAGGCCAAATATGCGATAATAGATGTAGAGTTACCTTTACCAAAAAAGATAGCGAAATAGTTAAGGATGGAAAAGTAATAGGTAGAGGTATTAGGAAAGGAGGCATATATGTCATGAAACTAGGAAACAAACCGGAAGATAAGATATGCCTAGCGACCTTAAACGAGAACTCTAGTTTGTGGCATAGGAGATTAGGACACGCGAACATGCAACAAATACAATCTTTAGCCTCTAAGAAATTAGTTAGAAGTTTGCCTAATTTAAGATATGATAAACATTTTTGTGATGCTTGTAAAATTGGAAAACAAGCTCATGCAAGCCACAAAGCTAAAAATATAGTATCCACTAATAGGTGCCTAGAATTATTACACATGGATCTATTTGGTCCATCAGCTGTGTGGAGCTATTGAGGAAACCGTTATACCTTAGTAATAGTAGACGACTATTCACGATACACGTGGACTAGGATCCTAAGTGATAAAACCGAGGCCCTTGAGAAATTTGAATTATTTAGTAAAATGATTCAAAATAAATTAGGATGTTCCATAGTACCTATTAGGACGGACCACGGTAGAGAATTTGATCACGAAGTACAATTCGGAAAATATTGTGATTTAAATGGAATATCTCACAATTTCTCCCCTCCTCGTACTCCCCAATCAAATGGCGTAGTAGAAAGAAAGAATAGGTCACTTCAAGAAATGAGTAGAACAATGCTAAATGAACAATCCATTCCACAATAATTTTGGTGCCACGCCGTAGATACATCGACATATATACTTAATAGAGTATCAATTAGGAGAATATTAGGAAAAACTCCCTATGAGTTATTAAGAGGTAGAAAACCTAACTTAAGCTATTTTAGAGTATTTGGAAGTAAATGCTATTTTTTAAACACTAGGGATTACCTTACTAAGTTCGACCCAAAATCATACGAAGGAATATTTCTAGGTTACTCGTAAAATAGTAAAGCATATATAATACTTAACAAACACACTATGAAAGTAGAAGAATCATTAAATGTAACATTTGATGAAACACCACCACCTCCTAAAACATTACCTTTAGAAGATGATGACTTAAGTGAATACGAAGCTATTGAGGTTAGTATAACAAAACCCCTTGGAAATGATAATGAAATTATAGACTTACAAGATAACGAAGTAGTAAATATTAAGGAATCTAAATCACACCCATTAGATAACATAATAGGAAATCTTAATCAAAGAACCCTTAGGTCACAAGCCCAAGATAAAAACAACTCCTTTTTTTTCCTCTCAGCAATAGAACCTAAGAACATTATGAAGCATTAAAAGATGAAAGTTGGGTTATGGCTATGCAAGAAGAATTAAATCAATTTAAGACGAATGATGTTTGGGAATTAGTCCCAAATCCAATGAACATGACCATCATAGGAACTAAGTGGGTATATAGGAATAAGTTAGATGAGAATGGAATAGTAACTAGGAACAAAGCTAGGTTAGTTGCCCAAGGTTATAATCAACAAGAAGGAATTGATTATGACGAAACTTATGCCCCCGTAGCTAGATTAGAATCTATTAGAATACTACTTGCCTATGCATGCGCCCTAGACTTTAAGTTATTCCAAAAGGACGTGAAAAGTGCATTCCTCAACGGTTTTATCAATGAGGAGGTTTATGTGGCACAACCTCCAGGATTCATTGACTTCGCAAAACCTGATTATGTTTATAAACTAAAGAAAGCTTTATATGGACTCAAACAAGCTCCTAAGGCTTGGTATGATCGATTAAAAGCATTTCTTATTAAACATGATTATTCCATGGGAATGGTAGATAACACTCTTTTCACTAAAAGGAAAGACCCAAATCTCATCATTGTTCAAATATATGTCAACAACATTATATTTGGATCGACTTGTCAAGAAATGTGTGATGAATTTGCCAAAATCATGCATGATGAGTTTGAGATGAGTATGATGGGTGAACTAAAATTCTTCCTAGGATTACAAATAAAACAATTAGAAGAAGGAATATTCTTTAACCAATCTAAGTACATTAAGGAAATGCTTAAGAAGTTTGGACTAGAAGACTCAAAACCCATGAAAACACCTATGTCTACGGAAGTAAAACTCACAAAGGATGAAGAAGGTGAGTCCGTAGATAACACTAAGCATAGAGGAATGATAGGTAGTCTACTATACTTAACGGCAAGTAGACCCGATATCATGTTTAGTGTTTGCCTCTGTGCTCGCTTTCAATAGGATCCCAAAACCTCTCACCTAGAAGAAGTTAAGCGTATCTTCTGATACATTAAGGGCACTATACACTTAGGATTATGGTATCCTAAGTGATCCGGCATAGAAACCATCGTCTATGTGGATTCGGATCATGCGGGAGACTACGTAGATAGAAAGAGCACTAGCGGCATTTGCACGTTTATGGGATGTTGTCTAACATCTTGGTTTTCGAAGAAGCAAACCGCTCTTGCTATTTCTACCACCGAAGCCGAATATGTAAGCGCTGGAAAGGCATGTCAACAAGCACTGTAGATGAAACAAGCTCTCGTAGACTATGGCATTAGGTTAGAAAATATCCCTATTATGTGCGATACCAAAGGTGCTATAGATTTAAGTAAGAATCCCGTTCAACACTCTAGGACTAAGCATATAGAAATACGTCACCATTTCCTTCGCGATAATGTACAAAAAGGAAATATAACTATAAAAAAAATAGCATCGGAAGATAACATAGTGGATATATTCACTAAACCCCTTAAGCGTGAACTATTTAACCACTTGCATTTAGGATTAGGAATGATGGAACAAATTGACTAAATATTATTGCATTACTTATTTATTGCATAAAATTTATTTTCCTTTTCCACTCTTCGCATCTAAGTCTAGGATTCTATTTCGCACAAGATTAAAGATTGGGAAATAACTTTCTATTGCATAAACACTTCTATAAAAACCCAATCCATTTTACTTCAAACAATTCTCACTTCTAGGAAACACATGAAAACCATTTTTCTTGCATTGTTGAATGTTGCTAAAAACATTTTCAAAAATCATGCATAAGATCTCACATGAATCGTCAAAATATATAATCTAATATATACAATTGGCATTCATGAATTGAGCAAAAATCGAATCAAGGAGAACTTGGATTGCTTCTTAGGATATCTTTGCCATTGCATTAGGAGTCGAAGCCATCACGTCTCCACATTTGTTGCATATAGGCACAAACTAGAACAAAATCGTAAATGATATTGTCGTATTTGTTCCATCACTAGTTACTCGCTCACTAGTTGCCTTTGCCTTTGCTTTAGATAACTCTATTAGGAAGAATTACTTGTTTATGTGTTGTTTCTATTAAGTGTTTTTGTATGCATGATTAGTCATTGGTATATTACATAACTAAATTGCCACAAAGAGTTGAGCTTGCTTGAAACCAACCTAAAAACACATCTTTTCTGAAATTTTCTGCCAAGAAATCCCTGTTCTGGTAAACTGGAATTCAATAGATGGGCGGCCCCCTTAATTCATAAGGCGGCCCCCTTAATTATTAAGGGGACCGTCCTCCAATTAAGGGGACCGGCCATCTGATGGTCAAGTTTACAGATTCTTTTTCTGCTTTTTACACCATTTTACCTTACACTACCCAAAATTCACAAACATATTTTTTCCTAATCCCTCAAACAAACATTAGCCATCCAAATCTGACACTATAAATACCTCATTCCTCAAACTCTTCACTCATCACATAATGACTTCTCCCAACAAACAAAAACCAAAACCCTGAAAGCTAGCAAGGATGACCAAAAAACCCATTTGGAGAAGAAAAAGCCCCGGAAACAAATCCTTCACAACAAATGAAGTTGGTAATCAATCAACACCTCCAACCACATACTTCCAAACTACACTCCAAACCCACAAGGACATTCATTTGATCCACTTTATAAACCATACAACTATGGCCAAACATCCTCATTCATTCCAAGCTACACATCTCAACCTCAAACCAACTACAATGATTCATATCATTTCGGCCAATCATCAAACTACACATCCAACAACCTCACCTCCAACTACACAACCCCTCTTCGTCCATACCAAACAAATGAATCACTTCACATTGCCACGGAAAAGCAAAAATTTCGTGAAGAAATCAACCAAATCAATGATCTTGGTGATCTCCTTGCTATGCATCTTGCACAACGCAACAAAGGGAAACCTCCATTATCTCCCTATGCTAATTGCTTACCTCACTCTCTCAACTTGGATCAAGTTACAAACCACACACACTATTGCCCTTGTTGCATCTTTGTTCAAAAACAAATCCTCTACTTGAGTGAAGATATCTCTTGGATTGAATGTCTTCTAACTCGACCTCATCCAATACCTCCACTAACACGATACAACATCGTGAGATCCACCTCTTCCGCTCCATACCCAACTCCATACCATTCACCTTCAAACAACTAAGCTTTAAGCTTGTGTTTCCTAAACAAATAAACCCATTCAACCATGAGTTGTAAGCAAGTCCAAGAGCTCTCTTTGGCAATTTAGGACTGTTTTGTTTCTTTTTATCTATTGTATTATCATCAATATGCTTCTAGTATATTGAATGTTGTAATGATGTTCATTTCAATTGATCATCTTATATGATTTAATGAAGTAGCTATCCATGATTACTTTATCTCTTGCTTTGCATATATACATACATACACACACACACACACANATTTTCAGGTTTTACAACTCTTCCCGTCTAAAAAGAGAATTTCGTCCGCGAAATTGAAGTCGCAAAGTTAGACGTAGTCGTAGCAAATCACAAAAGATCGTCACAAATAGCCTCACGCTCAGGGAGGTTCTTCCAAAAGAATCTTCACCAAGAAATAGTTTCTCATGACTCTATCCCGACAAACTTGGATAGCCCCAGGCTCTCCAATAGAACACAAATCATAACTAAATTGATCCAACGAATGTGAAACAAATACATAGCAAATGACAGATGATAGATGATAGTTGGAATCCTACAAGGATATACACGAAACGCATAAACCTACGAAGCAAACATAGCGATAGTACTAAACGAAAAATCTTCATCCACTCCTACCAAATTCTGAACGAACAAAGGAACTTGCTAAAGTCAGAGGATCATCAAACGTATCAAGAATCTCACAAAGAGATGGATAACAAATTCGTACGGATGATCATAATCACAAACCAGAGTATCCAAAACTTATCAGAAGGCATAACAGAATAGGTAGAATAATCGCACGAATAAAAATGAAATCAAGATTTAAAGTGTCGCTAACTAAAGTTTCCTCCAATGTGTGAAAAACTCCGATGTAGTCACCACCGTCTTCATACCATCTCGTCCAGCTCCTGCTTCAAGACTCTATGCATATTAGTACAACTAAGATGAAGAGAGTTGATAGAACTGTGTGCTTTTCTTCAGAACTGCTTCCTTCCATCTTCTAACATAGAAATGTCAACACTAAAACGAAGGTGATCCTCGTGTTTCTCTTTCGTCTCTGAATACACTAAAATGTCATAAAATGACAATTTGTCCAAATATTCATGAAAAACACAATTATCAATTTCATAGAAAAGGCCGAAGTAGTAACCAATACAATTGGCATCACCACACTCATAAAAGATCATATGAATACGAAAAGGGATTTCTAAGAATATCTCACTCTTCACACAAGGCATGACACGATTCAGCTTCCAGAACCCAATCCACCACTTCATGCCATCATCATTCTTCTCCACAAATACAATAGAAGCACATCAAGGATACACGGTGGACATTCCAAGCAATCCAAATAACTCTCGAGGTTAGTTTCATCAAATGAAGTATCTACACAACCGTGAGGTATTAATGTACGAGTTTCGGAAAAAGGTGGTCATAAACGATTATCAGGTTAAGAATCATGGTGTAGAATATGAACTTCACAAAACGTCAAAGGTGACAAACATAAAATGAGGGTCGTCATCATTATAAAACTCAAGCAACAAATCAAAATCCAGAATAACATCGAATCGAACATTTCCAACGTAAACAGATTATCATAACAAAATCGCCTCCAAATATCTCCAGAACGCCTCGAAGAAATCGAATACACACGATGAAAAGTCACAAAACGCTCATAGGGGTAAAATTGGTAAGCTAAAAAAATCAGCAATGAAGAAAGAATCAAAAGCAGGGAGAAGTCATAGAATGTGTCAAACACGTTGGATTCATACATACGCGAATCTCCAAACGAACAAAAGGTATCTAAACGAATGTCAAACGAATCAAGAATCGAAGTTCAAAAGGATAACTCCAGAGAAAGAAACCTATGAGGCACACTACAAAGTCTAAAGGCATCCTAAACACATGTCGCGAATCCTGATAAGTCTTCTAAGTCTCCGAAACGAATGATCTTGTAAGAGCTTAACGAAAAGCAAAGGCATGAATTAGAGTAAAGCGGAAGCAAGAAAACCAACGTCTGATCATATATCTACCCAATCCTCACCGGTCATACTAAAGCTCTTAAGGGGCGAAACTTAAGGCAAACCTTCCAAAGTTATTCCTAAAGCTTCTAAGGTGCAAACCTAAGGGTCCAAATCTTCACAGGTCATAACTTATGTACTACAAGTCGCAGCCTGGCTCTGATACCATAATTGTAACACCCCGACCCGACCTGGGTCCGGAGCGTCCTATTATGGTGACATATCAAAGCATACAAAGCATAGCGGAAGACTTATAAACATAAAGTTACAAACGATATTCTAAGGATGCAAAAGAAATACTAACTTTATAAGAAAATGAGAATACAAATCCAAATCAATAATCTAATCGAGTCCAAGTCCAAGTCTAATCCAGATGTAAATGGGCTTTTAATCATCAAGGTAGTCCACTAACGCTCCTATGCACTCTTCACCCAAACCCAGCTTCCAACCTAAAACCTGCCGCAGGAAAAGAAATGCGGCTGAGCTTAAAAAGCCCAGTGAACAGATATATAGCAAAACAAATAGTCGAAACTTATGTAAGTATAAGAAAAAGGAGATCATCAGCTTCTGCTGAAAGGAATATCATCTGTCAAATGCATAAGATATCAACGAACAGCCGAACAATATCATAAGTCAAACAAATGAAGGATCATAGAGATATCAACGTAAGCATAATCATAAGAGAATAATGAGCACGTATAAACAAAGGCGTGTCTACCAGAGTCACTCGAATAGACACATAGAAACATAAGGAAAGCCACGAGCCGACCTACCCGAGACACTCGAATAGATCTCATACATACATACATAATCATAAGTAGTCACATAAGTGCACAAAGAGGGGAGACCTCTATGTACCATACCTGGAGTGATCAGCTCCGTTGTGAAGGAGTAGAGAAGCACCTACCCACATTCACCATACATATAACCATATCATAACGATACATAAACATAAGTGCTAGGATGCATCCATACGCCCCCCATCCATACATACATAAACATATATGCACCCTGCTCGCAGGACAGGTATACACATATCATAAATGGCCAGGAGTACTCATAATCATAATCATAAACAAAGTGGGGACGCCGTGGATCAATCACACCTCCACAGAAAGTGTCATGCCATCGGTGCCTCGATGACACGCCCATGGTACCTCCATGAGTAGTTAAAAAAACTCGGGCATAAGAAGGAACGAAACATACATACATACATATAATCATAGCAGTATATCCGAATCATAGCATATCATAGTCATAATCAGAGGAGTATCAATGAATGTGAATCATATATCAAAAGGATTATATCAAAGGAATCATAATGAACGAATCATAAGGGATCATAGCAATGGCTTAGAGAATCATATCAAGATAACGAATCAAAATCAAGATCAAGTCTTGAGAGAGAAAGCACCCTGAAAAAGGGTAGAATATCTGTACCTTATGAATGAAAGCAAATGAGAGAATGAACGCAAGGAAAATGGATTACTTCTTCTTCACCGGATCTACACGAATTAGGATTCATAATATACTTATTAGGTCATTAATGTCATAACGGATTTCATTTCTCGTAGTCGTTCATTAATGTGATCAGGGTTTCATATGTGAAATTACGTAAACATATACTCAATAATATCCGAATTAATATCTCAAATGTAATTGAGGTTCTAACACATTAAAAGGAATTAGGTTAAACCAAAACCTTAACTTATGTTATGTTTCAGATTTTATCACGTTCTGGCCCCTTTAATTATGAATTTAATGACACATTAGACAAACTCCTGAGGTGCTATAATTTTTGCCAGAGCCTCATACACAAGTCTAATACTTCCAGTAATTTTTATGGATTTTATCTCTTAGTTCAAATATATAATTAAAATCGTTTATCCAAGTCCATCCAGAAAATGACCTGCCGGTATACCCGAAAAGTTTGTATTTAATGAATATAGCTAGACCTTCCAGAAAAATTCACAAAAATTCCAGTAACTATTATACATCTTAAATATTCCCCTGCCAAAATTTGGGCTTCTCAGACCTAATATTCTATGAATTAAAAATCATAAGGACCGACTGATTTTCAGAAATCCAAAATAGAAGAAATAAAGTTATGACCAAAATAATATTAACGAGCCACATCCTTTAAGCCAAATACCCTTGCACTTTTCAAATCATTTTAACACATGTCGACACATATTTAGTTACCATGCAATATGAAATAGACGCGTACCATAATTAAACACCATACGATTTAACAATACACCCTTTTTAAACGTGCATGCCAATACCATTTTTACGACCCTCAACCTTCTTTATTTGCAGTTGTAATCACATGTTTTTAGACTTTTGCATGATCCACCGACTCACACACAAACACCTATTACACACATATTCACACGTTTAACTTTGTTTAATATATACATGTTAAGTATGCATGCTTTTCCAGCCCTATTATAACAAATTCTTAAGGTTTGTTTTACTAATATATATGTTGACACAAGGCTGGAAAGACAACAGCCCTAGGGTGCGTTTTATTAGTGATAAAAGGGTCCACATGGGATTACTAAGACACGACCCACACTCGACACAATTCAGCTTCATAAAAGTATATACATATGCATGTCTCATCTTCATTCTTGTTGTTTATTTTCAGATTGTAGTCACGTATTTAGGGTTTGTTTAGATTACCATTAAGTCTGCTCTATGGCTGTTAAACACGACTCCGAAACAGGTTCGATATACTCTGGCTAAACGAGCCATAACACCACAAATATCCCCACGTAAACTCATGACATAAACCTCGCTAACGACAACCTATGGTTTTTATTATGGTGCGCTTCATCAATGACCATTTATATCAGATATTCAGGCTTGTTTAAATGTTATATTCAGATCGACAAAAGGATGGAAAGAAGACATCAACCAGGCCACGAAACCGACACCAAACAGTCCCAAATCACTCGACACAAAACAGATTAAAAAGGCGTATAGTTTCATGATTTTATAAGACCTACAACGAGGCCATAGCGACCAGTATATTAGCATGATTCAAAAGGTTTTCTAAGTAAGATTATTCTCTTGTTTACACCTTACATAAGTCGAATAAAAGGAGAGCAAAAGAGATTCAAAAACCTGCATGTGTTGACTTGGGGAGGAAAGGAAATAGAATAGGAATTGAAACAAGACTAGGCTCGAATAAACTCCAAGAAGGACTCCAACGTTGCACCCTCTTTGGTCACCAACAAGCTTCTTGTTTCTCTTCTTCTTTGTAGCACCAATGATGTATGTGTGTATGACTCTGGCTTTGATTCGGTGCAATGAGATAAGAATGGAGGTGTGATATATGGTTCAAGAAATAAGGTAACACGTGTGCATATATTTGGCATGACCGTGTTTTGTTGTTAATTAAATAAGGGAACATGAATATTTTAATTTGAAGGGATATGTATCTGTATTTTTGGAATGTGATATGGTAACCCTTATCTCTTGTTCGCATGATACACAAGAGGAGTACATAAGACAAATCGGTTCACATATATTTTAGATAACTTAGGCTATAGTTTAGCTAAGTTTAGAGTTAATGCATATTGTGTAATTAATTTAAAAGGAGAAAAGTTCATAACGTCATAATATTAATAGTCCAAACTTAGGATAAAGTCAAAATGGCGCAAAATTTATAGTTTAAAATTTTCAGGTTTTACAGGATTTATCCGAGATTATTAAACTTTTACAAGCTACAAGTTAGTTTGGTCAGAGTATATCGATCCAACAAGTGGTATCAGAGCTTGTGTGGAGACTCTGATTAAGAAGAACCCTTTAAACCGACTTTACAACAAACCCTAAACAACGACGAGTGAAGTTACACCAATCCCATCCATCACCTCACTTAGGATTCCAATCATCAAGAAGGGAGAATATGATCTCTGGAGCATGAAGATGAGGCAGTACATTGCAATTACAGACCATGCTCTATGGGATGTGATTTGTCAATGGTAATGTTGTTCTTGAAGAACTTGTGGCAGTTCCTGGACAACCTGAACCACCTAAACCTACCTTACCAGCAACTACAAAGAGGAATCAAGACAAGGCTCTCAACATACTGTTATATGCTATTCCTGATGGTCTTCTACTCAAGTTTCATGATGTTAAGGATGCAAATCAATTATGGGCTGCTATCAAGACAAGATTTGGAGGTAATGATGCTTCAAACAAGATGCATATGAACTTATTAAAGCAACAGTTTGAAACCTTCACTGTTGGTGAAAGAGAAGGTCTTGATGCTGCATATCACAGATTTCAAAATCTTCTCAGCATGCTAGAGTTATATGGTGCTGAAGTATCTGTTGAAGATGCAAACTTGAAATTCTTAAGGATTTTGCCATCGGTATGGCATGTGGTTGCTACTATGATCAGAGGCCAACCTGGTTTAGATTCTATGGACTTTGCTGATCTCTATAACAACTTGAAGGTGTATGAGCATGAGATGAATGGTCAAATCAATTCCAAATCTCATAACATTGCTTTTGTGTCTTCTGAAAATAGAAGCAGTACTTCCACCAAAAGTACTACTTATCCTGTTCAAAGTACTGTTATTCCTCAACAGAACCCTTGCACAACAATGATCACCACCTCTTCATCACCACCCAACAACACAAACTGTGATGATGTTGTATGTTCCTTCTTTGCTCAACAAGCTACTTTACCTGTTACCTATCAAGAAGAGTTGATGCAAATTGATGAAGATGCTTTGGAAGAAATTGACATCAGATGGCAAGTTGCCATGATCACTGCAAGGATCAAGAAGTTCATTAACAAAACAGGCAGAGGTATTGATTTCAAAGTCAAGCAGGGTATAGCTTTTGACAAATCAAAGATTGAATGCTTTAATTGTCTTAAGCCTGGACACTTTGCAAGGGAATGTAAGTTTGCTAAATATCAGGCAAACAAAACTATTGAGCAACCCAAGGTTGAAAGAAAAGAAGTTCCAATTACTGACTCAAAACCAACAGCATTGGTGGCTCAAGAAACTCTCTCAGAGATTGATTGGGGCAATGAATTTGATTATGAAACAGTCACCTACTGTAATGTTGCATTGGAAGATTGGAGTACAGCCTTTGATGAAGAACCAGGATTTGCTGCTTTGGAATCCAGAGATGGTCTTGGAAGCTTTGATTGGAGCATGGAGAATGAAGAAGAACCTGTTCAGTTTGCTATGGTAGCTACTTCACCAAGTTCATCCACTATCTCTGAGGTATGCTCTAAGTGTAGTAATTTTTACCAAAAGTTACTTAAAGAATATGATACTGAAAGAGATAACTGTAGAAAGGCTAGGTCTGAGGTAGCTGGCTATCAATTGACTTTAGAGTCAATGGAAGCCAAGATAACCACTCATGAACATAATGAAATGGCTTGGGCTGAAAAATATGAACAACAAGACTATCAATTAAAATTGAGTGAATGGAAGTTAGGATGTAAAGTCTCTGAAATAGAAAAGCTTACTAAAGAAAGGGATGATTTGTTAGTAAAACTTGCTAGTTGGAAAGAAGCTGGTCTTTCACATGTTAGTTTTGTAGAAAAACAAAGAAGAGCACATGTTAAAACTAGACTAGGTTATGGTGTTGAGTATGATAGTTCAGAAGATAGTCCCACTAGTGATAAAGAACAACTTAATTCAGAGGTAAATTCATCTAGTGATGAAGAATTCATTAGCTTAGATGCAAACACATCTAGTGATGAGGAACAACTTAATCAAACACCTCCTGAATTTAAGAAGAATAAGGGCTATAATACAGTTCCCCCACCCACTGGTATCTATCAACCACCTAGGACAGATGTTTCTTGTTTTGGAGTAGATAATCTAGAATTTAGGAAAAAGCTTACTAGTCAAACAAATTCTAGTCCATCTAATTCTGAGTCCTTAAAAGACACAATTGAGAATTCTAGGGTTGAGAACACAATGTGTCATGCTAATGGTTCAGGGAATGTTAATAATACTCAAAAGTTTTCTAACGATGTTTCAAAACATGCAGTATCTTCACACTCTTCTCAAAGTACTGTTCATCGAACAGTACCTTCAAGAAGTAATTTTCAAAATACTGCTACTTTTAGAAAACCTTTTTCACCAAAGAGTCAAGCAAGTTTTGGTTATAGAACTCAAGGAAAGGGATTTGGGAATATGGATAGAAAGTTATGTTATGTAATATACAGTCCTCATCATTTGATTAAGGACTGTGACTATCACTCAGACTACTTGAGTAAATTCCCTAAGACCAAATCTGTCAACTATAAGTCAAAAGATAATAAACGAGCCTGGACTTACTCAAATAGGGTTAACCATAGTAATTTCTCAAAAGACTATAGGTACCCTCACCAGAAAAGATCTTTTTCACAATCACCAGTACCTTCAGGCAACACTTTTTAAGGTACTGGTAAGTCAAAAGCAGTATCTTCTCAACGTACTGCTAGGTTTTCACCCTTCAAGGTATTTCTAATATAAGACCACAGAGATCCAATTCCTATAAATCTAAAAGGCCTTACACCTCCAATAGAGTACCTAGATCAAAGAAATCAAAACAAAGTGTTAAAACCAAATGGGTTAAGAAAGAAAGTGCTGATGGGGAACAACCAGTACTTTCACCAAGTAAGGGTGAAAAAGAAACTTTTGTTGAAACAAAGTGTTTTGTTGAAAAAGAGATTTTTGTTACAAAGGAGAATTTTGATGGAAAAGAAAGTGTTGTTAAAAAACCAACACAGATTTTGGGACCAAAGACTATAATTCTTGACCATGTTTTCAAAAACAATGGAGATTACATACTCAAAGAATTTAAGTATGTCACTCCACAAGGGGAACACAAGTCAGTAATGGCTTGGGTTCCTAAAAGAAACTAATCTTTTTCATCATTTGTGCAGGCCAACCCAGAGGAGGAGCTTCAAGATCATTTTATTATTGATAGTGGTTGCTCTAGCAGTATGACAGGAGACAAGGAGATTCTGTCAGATTTTAGGTCATATTTTGGAGGAAGAGTTGCTTTTGGGAATGATTCAGATGGAGGAAGAATTACTGGCGAAGGAACCATCAAAACAGGATGCATTGATTTTGAGAATGTTAGATATGTGAAGGAGCTCAAGTTCAACCTTTTGTCAGTTTCTCAGATTTGTAACAAGAAGTATCATGTGTTATTCACTGACACAGAATGTTTGATTCTTTCTCCTGAGTTCAAGTTTGTTGATGATCACTTGGTAACACTGAGAATACCAAGAATCAATGATGTGTACTGTTTAGATATGAAGAATATCAATTCTTCAGACAGAGCAACTTATTTAGTGGCAAAGGCAACACTTGAAGAGGCACATCTATGGCCTAGAAGATTGGGGCATGTGAACTTCAAGAATATCAACAAGTTGGCTAAAGGCAATTTAGTTAGAGGTTTACCTTCTAAAACATTCAAGACTGATCATTCATGTTTGGCTTGCAAGAAGGGTAAACAACATAAAGCTTCATGCAAGAAGCTTGAGGAGAGAACTATTAGAGAGCCTTTGGAATTGTTGCACAAGGATTTGTTTGGGCCTGTTTCTGTTGAGAGCCTAAACAAGAAAAAGTACTGCTTAGTTGTAACAGATGATTGCAGTAGATTTAGTTGGGTCTTTTTCTTGGGTTTAAGGATGAAACTTTTGATGCTATTCATGATCTTATAATAGCTCTTGAAAATCAGTTAAGACTCAAGGTTAAATCTATTAGATGTGATAATGGGACTGAATTCAAAAACAAGCTTATGGATGATTTTTGTGCCAACAAAGGAATCAAAAGGGAGTTTAGCATTGCTAGAACTCCTCAGCATAATGGTGTTGTAGAAAGGAAGAACAAAACCTTGATAGAAGCAACAAGGACAATGCTTGCAGATTCTTTACTACCTATTCAATTTTGGGCTGAAGCTATAAGTGCTGCTTGCTATGTTTTGAATAGAGTGTCTATCACCAAACCCCAGATGAAGACACCCTATGAGTTGCTTATGGGCAGGAAACCCAGTATTAGCTTTATGAAACCTTTTGGCTGTCCTCTTACTATTCTAAACACCATTGATAATTTGGGGAAATTTGATGGCAAGTCAGATGAAGGCTATCTATTGGGTTACTGTACCAATAGTAAAGCTTTTAGAGTGTATACAGGGCTACAAGGAAGGTTCAAGACTGTCTTCATGTTGAGTTCCTTGAAGATCAAACAAATCAAAGAGGTAAAGGTCCTGATTGGATGTTTGACCTTGATGTTTTGACTCCTTCTATGAACTATGTACCTGTTAGGGAGGAGAATCAAGTTGTTCATTCAGAAGAAGAAGATTCACAGTTCATAGTTCATAGAGTCAATGTTAGCCCTAAAGATGTTCCTGATGCAGAACCTATTCCCATTGAAAAGGAGAAAAGTAATGTTGAATCAACTCCCATAGTCTCTAATGAAGATCAAGCTATTCAAGATGAACTTAATAGGATGCTCTTTCAAGAAACACTTGCAAAATCCTATAAAGATGATCAAAGACGAGCCTATGAAGCAGAGAAGAAAAAGGGAAAGTCTACAAATCAATCTCACAGTACTTTGGATCCTAGTACTTTGGATCAAAGTACTGCTGCTCAATTTGAAAGTACTTCTGGTGGAGTAAATTCAACAAATTGGACCAACACTAATGATTTTAGTGGTCCATCCATGCCTGCTTTTGAAGAATCAGATGATGAGTTGCAAGAAGAAGGCATTTTCTCCCAACAAGGTCCTTACTACACAAATTTGGAAGATGATCTTACAGTTCCAACAACTCATACTTCAAGAGTTCATAAGAATCATCCTGCTAATAAAATTATTGGATCTCCCACCTCTGGAGTCATCACAAGATCCAAAGCTAAGAGTATCAATAAGCCACATAATGCTTTACTTAGCTTTGTCTATAAACAAAATAGGATGAATCATAAGGATCAACAAACATGGCTGTTTGCTTGCTTTATCTCTCAGGAAGAACCCAAGACAGTATCACAAGCATTAGCAAAAGAGAGTTGGGTTGAAGCTATGCAAGAAGAACTTCTTCAATTCAAACTTCAAGATGTTTGGGTAAAAGATGGGTTTTTAGAGTTAAAAGAGATGAAAGAGGTAATGTCATCAAGAACAAAGAAAGACTGGTTGCACAAGGATATAGACAGGAAGAAGGAGTGGACTATGATGAAGTGTTTGCACCGGTAGCAAGGATTGAAGCAATTAGATTATTTCTTGCTTTTGCTTCTTATATGGGCATTCCTGTTTATCAGATGGATGTCAAAAGTGCCTTTCTTTATGGCAATATTACAGAGGAAGTTTATGTTAAACAACCTCCTGGTTTTGAATATCCTGAACATCCAAACAAAGTCTACAAGTTTATCAGGGCACTATATGGTCTTCATCAAGTTCCTAGAGCTTGGTATGACAGACTCTCCACTTTTCTATTGCAACATGGTTACAAGAGAGGTGCGATTAACAAGACTTTGTTTGTCAAAAGAGACAAAAAGGATATCATGCTTGTTCAATTTTATGTGGATGATATAATTTGGAGCTACAAAACAGTCTATGGTGAAAGAATTTGAGCAGCTTATGAAACATGAGTTTCAAATGAGTTCCATGGGTGAACTAACTTTCTTTTTGGGGCTTCAAGTTAAACAATCAAGTACTGGAATTTTCATTAGTCAAGATAAGTATGTCTCTGACATCCTTAAAAAGTTCAACTTAAGTTCTATGAAGCCAGTTACCACACCCATTAAAGCCTCAAACTCATTAGGAAAGGATGATGATGGAGCACCTGTGGATGTCAAGCTTTACAAATCCATGATTGGTTGTCTTATGTACTTAACTGCATCTAGACCTGACATTATGTTTGCTGTATGCTTATGTGCAAGATATCAGGTCACTCCTAAGGTCTCTCATATGAATGCAGTCAAGAGGATTTTTAGTTATCTCAAGCATCAACCTAAGTTAGGGTTATGGTATCCTAAGGATTCACCTTTTCACTTGGAAGCTTTTTCAGATAGTGATTATGCAGGTGATAATTATGATAGAAGATCAACCACTGGAGGATGCCAATATCTTGGGAGAAGATTTGTTTCATGGCAATGTAAGAAACAAACTATTGCAGCAACCTCATCCACAGAAGCAGAATACGTTGCTGCTGCAAGCTGTTGTGGACAAGTACTTTGGATGCAGAATCAACTCTTGGATTATGGATTCAATTTCAAGAATACTCCTATCAACATTGATAATGAGAGTACAATTTGTATTGTGAAGAATCCTATCTATCATTCCAAGACCAAGCATATTCAGATTAGGCATCATTTTATTCGTGATTGTTATGAGCATAGGCTCATTAATGTTGTCAAGGTTCACACAGATGACAATGTAGCTGATCTACTTACCAAATGATTTGATGTCTCAAGATTCAAACATTTGGTGGTAAGTATTGGTATGATTAATTATTAAGCTACGTTTGAGGGGAGGACTTCATTTAGTCCTATGCATTGTTTGAGGGGAGGCAATACAATGCTATTGATGATTTATCTATTTGTGGTAAAGATTATGGGAAAGTACTGCTTGCAATTTTAGCTGAAAGTACTGCTTTAGGGAAAGTACTGTATAAAGGGTACTGCTGACGTGTAAAGTACTGCTACGTGGAAAAGTACTGTTCTAACGGTCAAAAATACGGGGTAATGGTAAAATACTTCGTTATGGAAGGGATACATGCCAAAATAACGGTATACGCATTAAATGGGATTTGATTTTTTATATCTTATCCATATATAACTAACCCTACCGCCTTTTACTCTCACTTTTCTACTTCCCATTCATTCATACTTATGCCACCACTTTAATCATCAATTTACCTTCTCCATACAATTTCTTCTTCTACCAATTCACAAATGGCTCGTTCAACTTGTAGTAGGCATAATATGATTGCTAATTTGGATAAGACAGAATTGAATCTTGATTTTCATGCGGTGATTGATTTCCTCACTGGGTCTTCAATCAATTACTCTTTATTGGTCAATTCGGACATCATTGGGCCATGGATTCAAGAATTTTGGGCTACTGCTACATCGGGTTGGGAAGAACCTGATATATCATTCATGACGGCTAAAGTTGCTGGGAGGAATACTAGGATTATAGAGGCTACTATTAGAGCAAATCTTATGTTTCATGATGAAGAAGGTACTGTTAAGTTTCATAAACAAGTACTTTGGGATACACTAAGAGATATTGGGTATGGGGGTTCTCTTGCTAAGCTTACTTTTGAGAAACCCTTATTCAGTCCACATTGGAAGTATCTCATTCATGTTCTACTCCATTGTCTAAGTAACAAAAGTACTGCTTGGAATGAGTTTAGTCAAACCATAGCCTCTGCTTTAGTGGGATTAGCTACCAATCAACCATTTAACTTCTCTTTCATGATTCTTGATGGTATGCATACACATATCAATAATGGTTCACCATTTTTGATGTATCCCAGGTTTCTTCAATTATTTTTTAACAAACAGCTTGAAGGTGTTCCAAAACCCCTAAACTTATTCCCAGCTATAGCCCTTCCTGACAAGGTGTTTACCTTCATAGCTACCAAGAGTGCTAAGTTTTCTGGAAGAAATACTCCTTTAACAGCACATATTTTGGAAGTGGCATAAGCTGTTCGAGATGCTGCTCAAGAGGATTCAGATCATGTTTCTGAACATTCTGACTCTGCTCCCACTCCATCTCATGCTCAAGATGTTTCTCAACATACTGAGCAGTCACATTCAAGTGGAGGAAATGCTTCTCAACATGCTGCTTCATCACCAGTTCATGAATCTTCTCAACATACTACTTTAAGGGAAAGTACTGCTTCTTTGCAAGGTACTGCCATTGAAGATTTAGACCATGGTGAGAATCAACCACCATCTCCCAATGATTATACTTCCACAGATGGGTCTCAAACATCTGGAGGAGATGAGGGAGTAATGGCTGATGAGGAGGAGACTGCTAAAGAGGGAGTGATGAATAATTATGCTTTAACCAGGGAATTACAGAGGTTGAAGAAAGCATATGATGATCAAGCTGCTGCTATGGAGAAGTTAAAGAATAAGTATAAAAAGTTGAAGAAATTGGTATGGCCTCTCATTCAAAAACATGCAGCAAGTATTCAGAAACCTAAGAAGGTTTCTAAGCCTAAAAGGAGGAGGCTCGGGAAGCATTCTTCATTCACATTGGGGAGGAATTTGGAAGATGTAAATCTGAATGAAGATGTTGATTTTAATGCTGAACCTGAAGAGAATTTGGATAAAGATGCTCACTCTGATGATACAGTTACACCACTTGTTGAAGATACTGTTCCTCAAAATACTGCTGAGAGACAAAGTGATGAAACTGAACAGATACATCTTGAAGATGACAAGGATGTGGTTCATAGTGGAGATACTGAAGAGATAAATGTAGATCAAAATATTTCTCTTCAAGGTACTGCTGAACAAGATATTGGTGCTCAAGGTACTGTTGCTCAAAGTACTGTTAGACCATATCTTATTACTCCAAGGACTTTGGATTTCAATGAAGAAGTTGGTCCTTCCAACCCAATTCAAGAAGAGGAACATAGTGAGGATGAGACCATTGCTCATATGTTGCTCAACATGTCTAGATCCAAACGGATTACCATTCCTGGAGTGGAACAATCTCAACCACCTTCTTCTCAGCCTACTCAAGAGATAGATCCTAAAGATAAAGGAAAAGGGATTTTAGTTGAAAAGAAAAAGAAGAAGAAGCTGACTTTAGCAGACTTAAGAGCAATTGAAGTTGCTAAAAATAAAGAAGCTGCTAGAAAGTTTCAGGCTGAGTTAAATGATAAAGTGGAGAGATCAGAGAAGCCTGTTGTTAAAGAAAAGGTTATTGGACCAAGAAAATCACAGGGCTTTGCTAAAGAAAGGAATGCAATGATGAGTTATCTTAAGGGTCATGGATACAAAGGCTTACAGAGACTAAAGTATCAAGAGATGAAAGACTTATATGATGATGTCTGAGAATCTTACCAGAAACAAGTTGATAGCATTATTGACTTTGATACTGATGAAGCAAAACAGATGATGGACGCAAGAAAAAAAAGAAAAAGAACAACAACTAAAGAACAGCCATCAAAGAAATTCAAAGATACAATTGAATTAAGGACAGATACAGTTGATGAGCTAAGGAATTATTTAAGGGTTGTTGATTTTGAGCATCCAAAGTCAACAGAAGTTGCTGATACAAAGTCTAAGATCTCTGACTTGGAAGTAGTAGAATCGAAAGAACATGGAGATTATCTTGCTTTCCATAGAGAGGATGAAAGTTTCAGAGCATTCAACTTGTTATGGGATATACTACATTTGATAGATAGAGAAGATTTACTTCACCTGCATCAACAAGTACAAGCTTATTATGAACACATTCCACCAAGAGGAGTGGGTTTAATTTTGCTGGGTGACCTTTCAACTCTCTGGGATACTAAAGAAACAATCAAGGATGCACTCTGGAATAATCAAGATAATTGGGAAATTATAAGCTGGAGGTTCTTTGAATCAGTAGGAGTGCATGTATTGGAATTAGAAGATGGTACCATGATTCATATGCTAGCAGAGAGAAGATATCCTCTCACAAGAAGTCTTATGATCAGAATGCTAGAACATGGTATGGAAGTTGAAGATGAAAATGAGACAGCACTTATGGTGATTGAGTTATTCATCAAGTGGACAGCTTTGACAGATGATGATGCACGATTACTCGTATGGTTTTGATATATATCTTTTGAATAATAAGTATTTTATTCAAAGTATTGCTAGACCAACAATACTTTATCAAAGTACTGTTTGTAGCATAAAACCAGTAAAGTACTTTAATGAAAAACAACAATTTTTGTAAGTGTGCAAAATACTTTTTGAAGCACAGCAACAAAACGTTTTTGAGTAACACATGGTGTTAGTACTTGTACTACACAACAAATGGTATTCAACTCACCATGTTTAAATAAACAAGAAAGAGTTTGACTCATCATGAGGGTACGACTCTGATGTGATTATCAAATCCGTTTTTAGTTGACAATTTACTAAAAATTGTATGGTTTTCAACTCACCATATCTGTGATAGTGAAGAGTTGGCTAGCCCACAAGATAATGGCTTGTGGTAAAGGTTGTGGAAAATCCATTCATGTGGTATTTAGTTCACCATGGTAGTGATTATACTAAAAGAACTAGCTAGTCCAAAAGCAAACGACTCTTGGTAAAGACTACTCAAATCCGTTGATAGCTGATGATTTGCTAAAAATCATATGGTTATCAATGTACCATGGTTCTTAAACCTAAACATTGGCTACTCCAGAGTTAATGGCTTTGGTAAAGAGACATCAAAATCCATTATTTTTCAATGATTCACCTCTCACAGGAGTTTACACACCTGGATGTGATGAGAATAGTATGAAACTTTGTGATCTGATGTACAATTTGCCATATGTTGCTGAGTAGCTGTAAAGATTGTTGCTGATAGTTGCTGATAAAGAATTGCTGATAAAGATTACTTTGATGGTGACAATATAATCACAGTGAGTACAAGACAGATACAATCATTCCTTGAAGATAAAGATGTTAAATGCTAGAGTAATTTGGCATGGATTAAGGGGAAGACAAAGGAACTTGAAATCAAGCAAGTAGAATTCAAGTTAGGGGAGGATTGTTGGGTTATAAAGTCAAAGTACTGCTAAAGAGAGTCAAAGTGCTGCTTATTAAGGAAAGTCAAAGTACTGCTCATCAAAAGGACTGCTATGATAAAGGACTATAATGCAAAACGTTTAAGGATTATTATGTAATTCTAGAATGTTCTTAGTTTAGAATTAGTTTACTTGTCGTTCAAGTATTGTAAACCGACTAGGGTTTTCCGTATGCCTATAAAAGGATCCCTAGATTGGCATTAGAGATATACGATTTTAGAGATACATGCAAGTTCGATATTAGAGTTATTAGGGTTGTTGGTGAATCTGTGTATGTAAGCAGGTTCAAAGGTTTTAATATAATCAAAGTTCTTTGTTAATTCTTCTTAGCTTTGTTGAAGTAGATTCCGCATACTTAACAAAGTACATCAGTGTTTCATTGTTAATAGTTTAGGATTTATCCGAGATTATTAAACTTTTACAAGCTACAAGTTAGTTTGGTCAGAGTATATCGATCCAACATATATATATATATATATATATATATATATATATATATATATATATATATATATATATATATATATATATATATATATATATATATATATATATATATATATATATATATATATATATGTGTGTGTGTGTGTGTGTGTGTGTGTGTGTGTGTGTGTGTGTGTGTGTCTTGTTTCCTTCACATATTTTTTGTAGCCAAGTATTCCATAGCTTGTTTCCTTGGTGTCCTCAAATGAGAGGGAGCACACAACAGGGGGGGAGCTTTCTACTCGTCTAACTTCATTCGCGTTGATAGTCGGCATAACCTTTTTTGATTCTACAAAAAGGGGGAGAAGTGAATATAAACTCTAAATACTTGTCTAAAAATTAATTTTTAGACTTAATGAGTTTAAGGTTTTGTAATCATCAAAAAGGGGGAGATTGTTGATATAAGCAATGTCTAAAAACATTATTTATATTTCCAATATCTCTATAGTTTGATAATCACAAAATATAAACTTATTAAACTAGAGATTATGACGTAAACAAGTATTTAGTTGTAAATATTCACTTCAACAACTTAATCACTTAAGGTATGAATAAACAAAGTGTTTAATGCACTATATGATCAAAGGAACATTTTCTTAATCACTAGATTTTTTATAAAATGTCAATAAAAACATTTTATATATTTTATAAAACATTTTTGGAATTAAAAGAATATGTTTAATTCATTATAAATATATGAATTTAAATTTTTAACCAAAAATGGTAGAAATGAACCAGAAAAACCTTCCCCACAAAAGGACAAATAAATCCAACGTTCTGGAGGGGGCAGCCCCCTTAATTCACTAGGCGACCCCTTTAAAATTAAGAGGACCGGCCCCTCAATAGGGGACCAGTATTTTTCTGGCCTATAAATACTGGTTCATTCCACAGATTTTTCTCACCTTTTGCACCCCCAAAACTTTCTGTTCTAGATCTCATTTCTATTCTTCAAAATCGTTTGATCATATATACATAAATCCTTGTTTCAAAGTGATCCAAGCCTCAACCTTTCAAGTGTCAAAGAAGAATACTTCAATCTACCAAGAGAAGAAGTATTACAACTTGTTGTGATCTCGACATCCAAGTTGATTAGAGATTCATCCATTATATCTATTTCTTGGTGTAACTAGTTGTGAATATTTGGTAGAAGATAGATTGGTATAGTTGTGAAGTAGATAGTTGGAAGTAGATTGTTGTGAAGAAGATATGTGTGAACTAGATAGGTGTAAAGTAGATAGTTGGAAGTAGATAGGTGTGAAGTAGATATTTGGAAGTAGATAGTTGTGAAGAAGATAGGTGTAAAAAAGATAGTTGTGAAGTAGATAGTTGTGAAGATAGATAGGTGTGAAGAAGGTGTGTAGAAGGTGTGAATAAGGTGTGACTAAGTTGTGGTGTGACTATTGGTGTGTAAGGTTTTCTCCACCATAAGGGAGCTTGTTGACATAGTGAAGAAAACTCTCTAGTTAGGTGCTCGAGGAGTGGAGTAGGGAAAGGAAGGTGTCCTTGTAGCCGAACCACTATAAATCTCTTATCTCGCGGTTCGATCTCTCCATCTCTTACTTATTTCCTTACTTACATTATAGTTGCTATAGTATACATATATATATAGTTGTTCATATTGTGCAAAACTTGCGTTCACATAATATCGAATCTAAAGTTTTAGAAGTTAACAAAACGTACAAACAAAGTTTTTCATAATAAATTAAAAAGACGTAAAACTATTCAACCCCCCCCCCTTCTAGTTTTCCACAAAGTTTGGTATATCGGGTTTACTTCATCAGTGGTCACTACAAATAGCCTACATAAGGGTTGATAAAGATAGTTATAGAGAGTTTCTGTAGCAGTTGATTCTCACCAGTTACATTTAAGCCAATTTAGTTCTTCTCACAAGATTTCAAGTATGTGTTCACAAAACGTGTTGTTGATTCTGAGGTATCAAAACCAGCAAGGGGGAAGGAGACATACATCGGAACATACAACGTGTACACGTGATGAGCTTTATACTTCTTCCTAATTGAAGTTATTCCGGTAAGACTAATGTCATAACCGCAGAGAAGATCAGTGTTTTAACTCGTTCTTTTGATGTATTATTCCAACTACTTGGGGGAAGTGGTCTTTCGATACTTGTGCTAAATACTACTTTAGTTTTCAGTGGGAAAAATATGAGAAGAATATTGGGAGCGTGAGATGATATTGCTTATTGACATCTTCATACGACCTGATATGATTTATGGTAAAGTGCTTCTGGTTAATGCTACATGTTCACAATGTTATGCTGATTCCGATGAGATCGCAACCATCAGGGGAGAGATATGTGTACATCAGGGAGGCACAACAGGTTCACGTGATCGAGCTTAATCATTTATTACGGAGTTGATATATCCGCAGAGATGATCAGTGCTTCAACCTGTTACTTTGGTGTTATCGTTTCAACTTGTGGTGGGTACATGTGTACAATATGGACTGAGTTGTTATATGTAAGATAACTGGAATGCACTTGGTGAAATGAAGGTGTTGATATCTTGTTCCACCAAATAGACAAACTGCTCAAAACCGCAGCGTAATGTGTACATCAGGGACGCACAACAGGGTCATGTGATAGGGCGTAATTTTATATTCCGGGATTGATAACCACAGAGATGATCCATGTTTCACCCTATTACTTCGGTGTTATCGTTCTCTTCGGGTTTTCGAACTTCATACAATGAGACTTTTTGCATCACTTCAACTACTTAGGGGAAGTATTCTCATGAAGATGATTTTCGGTTTGGGGGGAAGCTACCAAAGCATCACTTCGAGAAGGTTCAAATTCAGATGATTATTCAGGAGCCTCGAAAGCTTTGTTAGTGAAAGTTTAAGAGATGTTGACTACAGATTTCTACAATGTAATGAACGTATCCTCATTTTTGGTATCCTTGTTAACATCTTCTTAAATTAAATAACATATTTTGTACATACATTATACCAAATTGTAAATAGAAAATTATAAAACCTACAAAAACCAATAAAAAGCAGAAAAATAGAAAATACCAAAAATAGTTTTTTTAAGGCATGTCTTCTGGCATCGATAACATTTACGGTCCTAGAAATGTCATTCAATAATGACACGGGTCTTTAAATGAAGTTCGAACAGAAGTTCAAAAGTTTTTTTTTTTTTTCAAAACATGCCTAAATGGCTTGCTATTAATTCAGATAGCAACCCGCTTTTCAAAATGAGGAAAACACGTCACCAAAAAGACGGTTTTTCCTAACAACAGGTGAAGTTCACCCGGGCATGGTTACTTTACATCCATGCACCCTCGATATAATGTACGTTTCAGTGCATTATTTCTGGTATAAGAAGAGAAGTCTTCTTTGTATACAAATAATTTTCTTTCTATGATTCTTAGGAAAATTATTTGTGAGACACATGGTGGTAACGTTTTGATATTCTACCAGATTTGGATTGTTCATAAAATTTATCACTCAATCTAATGACTACAACTCTTTAACTAGAATAAGGGTCATAAATTGAGGGGGAGTGTGATTTCAACTTTTATATCTTCAAACGGGTTTCTTGGTTAACTTATATGTGTTAGAAAAGGTTTTGTAGTTAATGGGGTATTAGTTGAAGAGAACTTACTAAGCTTTATCTTATATGGCCAAATGTGTTAGTTGTTAAAAAGATTAGGGCATTATGTGCAACTTGCGTATAGTTTCCTAGCTTTATGTAACTAGAAGGCCCATTTGTGTCACTTTGAACTCCTCGTTTAATCCCCTATATACTCTAAAACTTAAAATCTAAAAGAAGTTAGAAAACCATTGTGTTTGATGTTCTTATATACTCCTCTGGCATTTGTATAATCTGATTGAATGTGTTTCATATGCTGTTAGCTGATAATTGTTCAACTGTTGTTGATTATGTGCACGTGTTCTCAGGATTTGCTTAGGTATGTAGTTACCGGGTTAGAATCTTGCTCCTAAGTTCCTAATTTGAAATTTTGAAAATTGTGTGAATTGCCATGTTAGTGATTGCTGTTTATGTCTGCTAGAGGCTTGCAATGAATGTTCATGATTGCTAGTTGCTCTTCATACTAAATAGCATTTTGATGAGTTGCTTGAATGTCTTCTGATCATGATATGAATATGGTATTTCGAGTAGGCAAGCTGCTACGTGGTAGCAGTTAATGAAGAATGAATCTGTATGTATGTATATCTATGTTGATATTCTTATGCAGATTCCATGTCCGATATGAATATGCCTGCTCCCGCTCTAACCATTTCATCAGACGTTCTAACTCTACTAACTGGTTCTGAATTCACCACAACAACAACATCGGCAGCAACAACAACAACAACACTTTCATCACCACCACCACCTTCACTTCAACAAAGCATTACTATTCTGGTCTCGCCAAATGGGGATCTACAATATTTTTTGGAAGTTTTGTTGGTGGATGGATAATCGATGTTGACTAGGGACTCATTCAGGGAAGCAAAAAGGTCAATATCATTTGTGTCATAATTGTTATCTTGTGCATTCCAAAGTAGTCTAACATCAAATGTTAGGTGTCAGAGTATGAATTTTTCATGAGTTTC
The DNA here is from genome assembly GCA_014162995.1 of Artemisia annua. NCBI lineage: Eukaryota > Viridiplantae > Streptophyta > Magnoliopsida > Asterales > Asteraceae > Artemisia > Artemisia annua. The sequence continues at coordinate 124,312 of LBNU01006796.1, forward strand.
TCGTTAAACTCCAAATCATTTATAAACTCATCATAACTGACACCAACAGTCTCCCTCATTGATTGATGTGGAGCATTATATCGTTCCAGAATCAGTACATATTGAACCTAACCACATTTTCTCCCAAATTTGCTAAACATATTTAAATCAATTGGGATCACAAATCTCAAAAGGTTTGAAATTTTTGATCGGGGGAGAGAATGTGATTTAAATATGCAATCTGATAAAATGTGATGTTTTGGACTTAAATCTAAGCTCTCCCATATGTGCTAAACTCTTTTGTACATCAATGCACATATTGAGGGGGAGCAAATGGTTTGTGGTGAATAAAAAGATTTGGTATCTCATATGAGCGTGGCTCAGGCTTAACCAATGAATTGGCAAAAATTGTCATGAATCGAAAGGACTTGTCTGAGTAGATTGTACCGCTTCGAGAAACCTTTTGTGAACTTGATCAGGATGGGTAATAATTTTAAGCTAGTCTAATTAGTGATGTAAACGTGTCTCGAATGGGTCTCGTTCACTTAAGGTGGATCAATTCAAAAGTGCAACTCCACCCAACATGTGCAAATTTATACTTACAACATCTGAGCACATGTTGAGGGGGAGCATTTGAAAATTTTAAAACTCTCAAAGTGTTAATAAAAAATTATTTTTCTTTAATCATAAAGACTTTGAGAGAATTTTCAAAGATTTGGTTAATGGCAACATAGGATAGTCATGAAGTTATAAGGTGGCTAAGGTTAGGAAAACCATCCTATGATCCGCCAGAGCCGGAGGGATCTATCCAAGGACAATACCGAATAGATAGCATTAGAAAGTCCTTAGGTATGATTATGAAAAAAAAGAGATAAATGAGAAAGGAGAAAGAAGGGGTTGAAGAATTAAAAAGAAAAGTACTAAAAAGGGTGAAAAGAAATAGCCCTCCATATTATTCAACCTTAGGGTAGAAACCGGGTTCAATTCTTATGCTACTGGTTGTTACTAAGGTAACACCGGTATTGAAGACAAGACGTCATGGACCCAGTGACGCACTGCACTATACCTTCTAAGCCACTCAAGTTCTCTCAAAAGAGCTTGTTTCATTCTCACGGGGAACCCTGTATAATCTATCGACCGCTCATTACGAGCCATGTTGATATTGAAACAGGAGACACCGCTCCAGTCTCCGACGACCAAATCATGCACTTATCGAGTCTAGAGCCACGAGATGCATCAAAAGGTCTTATAGGAACACGTGCTACTTCTACCCTGGTTGTTCAACATTAAGGACACCAGTGGTAAATTTATGAGTCCTACACAGATCTTGGCAATCTGCCAGAACATTTATGAGGGAAGTTACTAATGTGACTCCCAGTGATTGAATGGAAATACCTGCTAGGGTCAACATCAAACAGCCCTAAAGCAGGTCACTTCGGTAATTCCTTGTGGATTACGCTTAGTGATCATGGCGGTTTCAAAATGGTTTACAGTCGTGGAGTGATCTCCAGCGACTCACCTAATCGTTGATCTACTTTGGTAGATCTCGTAAGCCCTTTCGAGGGTATCCGATTTAGGAACGGCCTTGGTAAGTGATGACATCAAATAAGTATATTTTATTAGCATCATGTATCCTATATATATTGCTTGTTTGTATTATTTTATATGGGAATTGATACTTAATCGCCTACTTTTGTAATTCTTAGTTATAAAAAAGCATTTGGTGAAAGTTAGCTATTATGAACATAAAATGGAGCAAAATGATCAAGATTGAAAAAGTCTGCTGAATTGAAGAGATTAAAGACCATTGCCTAACTTTGAAGCATGCACCGCATCTGATTTTATGATGCGTCGCATATGAAACTTTGGTCAACGAAGAAGAACCAACTTGTTCTACTCCAGATACGCCGCATTACAATTCATACATGCGGCGTATCACTCTCAAGACTTCACCAAAAGATGATCCAAGATACAAGAGAACATGCGCCGCATAAGAGATTGAAGATACACTGCATCTAAAGGCGATGTACGAATATTCTGGAATAATAATCTTGGACCCCACGCGAAGTTACCTTGATACGCCGAATCGGACCAATCCGATGCGCCGTATTGGCCACATACAATCCTTAGCGAGACATCAAGTGAAGATTAGAAGCTTAAAGAATAAATCAAAGATTACAAGTCGACACTTGAAGATACTTTTGTATTTTGGCCGTAAAATCTTCATCCGGAATCCGTTTTAGTTGATTCAAGCGGCCACGAAAAGAGAAAAAGGAGATCTACCTGTTTCTGAGGAGATGTAGCGCATCAGGTCTTTAGATGCGCCGTATTGGGAGATGCTCCATATCAGATTTATAGATGCGCCATATCAGGTCAGTTTCAGACTTGGTGGCTACGTTTACTTATAGATGTGGCGCATCTAACTTTCCAGATGCGCCGTATCGACCCCGATTTCAGAATATATAAATATCGGGCTCATTCACGAATTAGTGTATCCTGGGGAACCTTTGGGGCCATTCCTAGACGATCAAAGACCCTCCAAACAGCAGAAGATCAACCTTGAAGACCTAATTACCCTTGAAGAGCATCTCTAATCATTGTTAATTACTTAATCATTCGGTTAGTGTATTGTATTCACTATGTTTCATACTCTATTCGTTTCGATTATACTTTTGTACTTTGTTACAGAGATTATGGGCTAACACCCTTAGGTGTTAGCCAACTTTATGAGTATTTGACGTTTTGATTTGTTTCTAGTTCGATTGGTTGCTCAGTCTTCGTTTTGATTACTTATGTTAAGTAGTTTTGTTTTATTGTAATAGTAAGCTTTAATTCATCAGGATAGATGGGCATGTGTATGTGACTACGGAAAATCATACACACTTCTTAATATTGCTTTCCCATCAACTAAAGTCTATATGATGATGTCTTTGGTGACTTATATTAGTGCATTGATAACCTCTGTGTCTAGATGAGCATTGCTTGGGCTGCCATACCCCTTCCTCGCCTATTTAATCTGATGTCTTTGGATAAATAGGATAGTCATAAGTTATCATTAAGGGTGGACCCGCCGATATGATTAGAGCCAACGAGAAAGATTTAATTAAATACACTTCATATAGAACTAGCAATAAAACAATTGACAAGCTATTTATCATAAACAAAGTAATTATTAAGAAGCTTTATGCGGATTCCGATTAATTGTGACAGGATTAATCAGTCAAGAAGACTTAAAATGGAATCTAGACTCTCGGAAAACTAGAGGTAGGATTGACCGCGCCTAGTCGTGAGCACCATCACTACCTACATGTCTTAGGAACTTATCAAAACTTAATCATATATGACTGAACTTGGTTAACACGTTCTTCTTATTTTCGATATCTTCAAACTTCTATTATTTGTTTAGTTTAATTAGTTTAATATAAAACCAAATCCGTGCCAGTCTCTCAGGCTGAACCCCCCTTTGCATTAGTTTAGGTTAATTTAGTAGAGTCAAATACCTTTAGAATTAGTATATCAGAAATCTCACTCTTAGTGATCAACACCTTACTTACCAACTAGGCTACATTGATCGGGTACACTGCCCGTTAGTGTTGTTATAGGTTAAGTCGGCAAAATGTAAATATTAAAACTTGATAAGGAATAATCACCTATACAATGACACTTTAGTAAGGATTAGAGAAAGTTTTCACACTATGTTGTTAACAATCTCTAATTCCAAACCTGTAAGTACCGGACGTTTTTATTGCTAACTGTCTTATGAAGGAATATTTGGCGATTGATGCTGATTGCTGAAAAGATGCCGATCCATCACCGCATGCTCACACTTCATCTACATATTCAATGAAATCATGATAATTGATAAGCCTTCAACAATGCTTCCACTACTCTGATGCTTAGAATCATGATAAAGAAAAGTATGAGCATGGCGCTACAAAGATCATCAAATCACATGGAGCGATACTGATGAAAGATGACCTGGAGACACACATTGGATGATGAACCTCAAGAATACTCAAAGATCATCCATAACAAAAGAACGGTCGTCAAACGTCCACTACTGAAGGCACAAAGTTTTATGACAATGAAGAATCAAGTCCTACGAGCTACGAAATCAACTTCAAAGATTAAGATGCTAGAACTCAAGTTATAATTTCCGGGGTGACCTCCCTTAGGGGGAGATTGTTAGGAATACGATTATTCATATGAAAAGACTCGGTTACCCCGAGTATTGTTTAGCATTACGTAGCTCGTAGTCACATTAATATTTAGTTAAATTAGTTAATTAATAGTAGTAGTTAATATAATTGTAATTAGTATTCGTGGAGTGGGTCGGGTCTTTACCCACTGTCAGCTCACTCCACAGCCCATTTCATGGGGCACTATTAAGTATGTATAAATACCCTCTCCCACCCAAGGGAGAGGGTTGGAGCTTTCATTCTTCTAATCTAATATTTCTAGTTTTCTCTTCACTTTCTTTCTCTAGAAAAGCCTTCCACTTCTTTCTCTCTCTAGACTACTCGATCTACACTATAATTCATACGAGTGTTATGATATCCAATATATTACATTTATAGTGGTTCAGTCACGAAGCTCCTCTTCACCCTACTCCACTCCACGAGTACCCAACTCGAGAGTCACTTCACTAAGTCAACAAGCTCCCTTCTCAGCGAAAAGACCCTTACATCTTCGTTTACAATGTTCACCGATACTAAGCTAGGTATCAAGTTCTTCTTCAGGTACAACCAAACCCGATATGTTTTAGGGCCGAACAAAACAAACCATGTGTTTTATGGCCAAATACATAAACCATCTAACCGCTTTCATATTTACCGATAGTAAGCTATATATTGAGTTCTTCGGATACATCAAAACACGTTTGGTTTGTGGCACAACATAACAAACCTTGGGTTTTAAGGCCTAAACACATAAACCATCTAACCACTCGTTTGTTGTATAATAGTGATACAAGGTGGTGTATGATGATGATCCAAGATATGGTTGTCAAATGGATATGAGTACCTTATCTAAACATCAAGAGATCTAAGCTTGATGAGGTTGAACTTCTATTGATAAAAATCCATCAAAGGTTGAAGATCACAAGTGCTCTAGTGGTGGAGATTTGTGTAACCGCCAAACCTATGATAGGATACATTCTATGTTGTGCGTTGAGTGATCACCCCAAAATTAACACTTAGATTAGAGAGAGAGCATGAGTGTTTGTTCCCATTTCAAGAGGTGTCCGGCTTTGATATATTCTAGCATAGGAAACTTTTAGATTCATATCTTCCAGTTTTTCGGGAGATATCTTTTTGAAAATTATTCTAATAAGGTCTACTTGAGGGCAAGTAGAGTTCAAGTGGGGGGATATTTGATAACACCAAATAGTGCCAATATTTTAGTGTTAATTTCCCCTATTATACTCATCTTTTGCATTATTTCACAAGGATATATACTCTTATTTGTTTATATTTTGTTTTTAGGCAAAGATGAGCATACGAACGAAAAGATGCGGAATTGGAAGGTTATATATGAAAATATTTCAAGTATGCAAAATCTGCACTAACTGCGGCGAAGAGGTGTGCTCTACCTATGTCGTAGCACTCACTAAAGACCAGTCAACGATTACCAAAGACCTACGGCGTAGTCGACATCTCGACTACGGCGTAGTTACTTCTACAAGACTTCTATGGGCGTAGCTAACATTCAAGCTACGCCGTAGGTTTTCATTCCATATAGTGAAGAACTTTTGTGATCCTTGATGAAGTTACGGCGTAGTTACTAATATAAATACACCGTAGAAGTGCTAACAAGAGTTCTACGCCCGTAGCCAATGATCAAGCTATGGCGTAGTTGCCAATTACAATGGCTACAGCGTAGTCAAACCTAGAGCTATGCCGTAGCAATGTCGGACACTATAAATACTAGCCCTAATTCCGAGTTTTAAACATCACTTTTCACCACAAAGAAGTCAGGAGGAGATTAGGGAGCAAGGAGAACGAAGTCTACTAGCATACAAGTCATTTCCAAGGGAGAACTCACGCCAATATCATAAGTTTTATCATTCATAACTTTTGTATCGAATTCATGTTTACATTTATTATGTCAAACATATATTTTTCTGCATTTATGAGTATGAGTGGCTAAACACCTTTGGTGTTAGCCTCATTATGAAATTGTTATTGCCATGATTTAATTTTCTCGCATTTATTATCATTTTATTTGTATACTTTCTTAGTATGTCTTAGGACACCTTTGTTTCGGTAGTAATGATGTTTGGTAGTTCCATTGAGGCTAGGAGAATTGACCATAGGACCCATAGCGGATGAGAGTGTGTTTTGGTAATAGGAATTGACCATAGGACTATCACCATTTATGTAGAAATTTCAACGAACGACCACCTACCAAACGGATCTGCTTAAGGAATGAGGGAGGATGTAAGTTCCGACCGACCGCATCCCGTTAGACTATTCTAAGTTAGTAGAGGCGCTTAATGACTCTTGCACCTTGTATTGCCAGCGAACTCTTGTAATCATTAGGTTACGGAATAGGGCAAGGTGTAAGATAGGTTAGACGATTTGACCATCTGAGTCTATCGGCTTGAACCCCAGATGAAACGATAGGATGCATTAATAGAAAACTTGTCATGATAATAAAAAGAGTATTAATTAGGTTAACACATTTCTCCCATCTGATTTCCCTTCGCTTATTTACTTGCTTTAATTGTTTATTTCATTTTCTTTGGTTTAATTAATTAATCAATCATTAAAACCACCTTTAAAACTAGTGACACTAAACTTAGATAATTTATGCACGCATAGCTCTTGGGACGACCTCGGTTTACCGTTAGCTATACCATACACGACCAGGTACACTACCCGATAGTGCATTAGGTAGACCTTAGGTAGACGAGCAATTTATAAATATAAAACCTGGTCGGTAAATCTTGCGTCATTTATTCACACATTCATTCATAAATTCTTTGATCATCTGACTTGTCTTATAACCATTTCAAGTGATCCATAATCAACCACTTTCTTTGCAAGTGAAGAATATAAGAAGACTTCCAAGTTTCATGTGTTGTAGTTAATAGTATTTGTACTTATAACATTGTTGTATCATTATACTCCATCATGAAACACCAAAATTAATAGTCAGACATCATACACTGTTAATACAAATAATGTCAAAAACGTTATTTGCATTATTCTGTCTCTACTAGTTTTGATTATCACAAAATATAAATACACGTTACGTAAAACTATGACTAACAATTTTTTAATCGAGAAAACTCGTTTTCGTCTTCAACATCACCTAAGGTATGTATAAACATCTACCAACTTGTCTATGTGATCAAAGGTTTTATTTTTCATCAAAACATTAAATTTTCATGTCACAAAACATTTTTACAAAAGTATTTTTGTATAATTAAAAGAAATGTTTTATTAAGAAAATGAATTCAAATTTCAAATTTGTAATAGCCATACTTCCCACTCAAAACCGACAGGAATTTTTCACCAGATAAATTTTCACCACGTCAGGATAAAAAGAGGAGCGTCTGTCGAGACGGTCCCTTAAATGGACTGACGGTTCCTTAGCGATAAAGAACGTCACCTATATAAGGGATCGTCCACGCTCCTCCTGACGCCTATAAATACAGAAATGTTCTCTTTAAGGAAACTCACCTCTTATGCTCTAAAACTTTCTGTATTATATTCCTAATATCATTCCAAATAATCTTCTTTGATCACATTACCGGGTTCCAAGTTGCTTACAAGTGATCACATTCATCCTTCATCTAAAGTGCAAGAGAAGAACACTCGTAGTAGTCAAGAAACGAAGTGTTGAAGAAAAGTTTTTCATCTCTCAAGCCGTTGTTATGGATCTCTTCTAAACCTCCATTCTTATATCTTGATTCTTGTAAGTAATCAGACTTGACTGCAAGTTCTATATTGTGTGTTGTGTTGTTTCGAACCATCATGTTGGTGCGAGATGTGTAGCCACGTGGGCTTTGGTCTATTGGTTCTAGCTAGGATTAGGACTCGACATTTCGCTTAGTGCCATTAAACTTGGTGTAAGCTTATGTAAGTTTTGTTCCGTCACAAAGGAGCGTGTTGATATAGTGTTTGTGAAACTCTCGAGCGTGAGACTCGAGGAGTGGAGTAGGGTGAAGAGAGAGCTTCGTAGCTGAACCACTATAAATCTCCGTGTCCCGGTTTGATCGTTTCTTTCCTTATCTTTACTTAATTGCTTGTTGTTGTTTTTATTAGTCATTGTATTGATATCACATAAAGAAATAATCGAAAGATTTTCATAAAACTAACTTGTAAAAGTAAATTTTCTAAAATCTAAACTAAAACAGTGAAACTATTCAACCCCCCCCCCTTCTAGTTTCTACATACACCACAATATAGAGTTAGGTTAGTATTTTAAACCTCAAAATATGTTGTGTGAAAGGTCGGTTATACCTCGACAAGAACTCGATATTTAGCTTAGTATCGATCAATATTGTAAGCGACGTTTTACAATTTTCTCTACCAAGTATGGAAGTTGTTGACATAGTGAAATAAACATTCGAGTCGGATACTCGGGGAGTGGAGTATAGCGAGGAAGGAAGCTTCGTTACCGAACCACTATAAATATTTTTGTCTCGATTTGATCTTTTCATTATTTACTTGTTGATATAAATAATTCCTAAAAACGTTATTCATATTTTTCAATATCTCTATGTTTTGATAATCACAAAATGAAAACTCATTAAACCGAAGATTATGAAGTAAACAAGTATTTAGTAGTAAATACTCACTTTAACCAACTAATCACTTAAGGTATGAATAAACAAAGTGTCTAATGCATTATATGATCAAAGGAACATTTTCTTAATCACTAGATTTTTTATAAAATGACACAAACATTTTATATCTTTTACAAAATCATTTTTGGAAATAAAAGAATATGTTTAAATCATTATAAATATATGAATTCAAATTTTCAACCAAAAATGGCAAAAATGTTCCAGAAAAACCTTCCTCACAGAAAGACAAAATTGTGCAACGTTCTGGAGGTGCGGCCCTCTTAATTCACTAGGCGGCCCCCTTAATTTTAAGTGGACCGGCCCCTCAATTAGTGGGACCGGCCACGCTCCAGAACAATATTTTCTCTCCTATAAATACTGGACTATTCCTGGATTTTTTCTTCACCTTTTTGTACAAAAACTTTCTGCCCAAATCTCTCTAAATCAATTCTATGATCATATAATCATAAGATTTCATTTCCAAGTGATTCAAGCTTCAACACTCAAGTGCAAAGAGAAGAATACTTCTATCAATCAAGACTAGAAGTATTACAACTTAGTATCATCTTGCTATCTAAGTTGTTTGTTCATTTCATCTTGTAAATCATTCATTCTTTGGTGTATAAGGTGTGTATATTGGTTAGTTAGATATATATATATATATATATATATATATATATATATATATATATATATATATATATATATATATAGGATATAGATTTGTTGAAAGTTTGAGGTGGTGTAAGAAGTGAAGAAGTGGAGGTACATAAGATTAGTGGTAGGAAGTATAAGAAGTAGTATTATATTGAAGTAGCGGTTAGTAGTGAAGATATAGAAGCCGTATCGTAGTATAGAAGCCTTAAAGTTGTGAAGACATAGAAGCCTAGAAGTTGTAAAGACGTATAAGCATTGAAGTAGTGAAGACATAGAAGCCTTAAAGTAGTAGAATCCTTGTAGTTGTATATAGATAGAAGCCTTGAAGTAGAGATGTAGAAGTATTGATGTTGTGAAGATATAGAAGCCTAGAATTTCTGAAGACGTAGAAGCTTTGAAGTAGTGAATAGATATAAGCTGTGAAGGAGTGAAGAAAAAGAAGACATCAAGTTGTGAAGTAACAAGAATTGTGAAGAAGTGTGGATGGGGTGAAAGGGTGTGAAGAAGTTGTGGTGTGATTGAAGTTGTGAGATTGGTTCTAGCTACGATTAGAACTCGACATATAGCTTTGTGTCGTTAAATTGGTGTAAGATAAGGTGTGTACGGTTTTCTCCGCCATAAAGGAGCATATTGACTTAGTGAAGAAAACTCTCGAGTTCGGTGCTCGGGGAGTGGAGTAGGGCAAGGAAGGTGTCCTTGTAGCCGAACCACTATAAATCCTTTGTCTCTCGGTTTGATCTTTCCATCTCTCATTCTCTACTTAGCTTACTTACTTACATCTTGCTTATAGTTATAATTGCGTAAATTGTGCATATATTGATTTCACATAAAGATCAAACTAAGTTCCATTCACAAAACCAATTTCATATAACCAAACTAATTTTCATATGATGATTTCACATAAAGATCAAACTAAGTTCCATTCACAAAACCAATTTCATATAACCAGACTAAAAGGACATATATGTGATAGAGAATATTGTAGTTATTACACATAAATCTAATCAAGTGTTTTTCAAATAAATATATTGAATAAGCTTGTTTCTATATTTTAGAAACAAAGCTTTCCTAAACTAGAATCTAGATTTCATAACCAAGTTTTATAAAACAAAAAAGACGTAAAACTATTCAACCCCCCCCCCCTCCTTCTAGTTTTTCACAATTGGTATCAGGAGCCACGATTTTTAAAATATATTGTATTTTAAAACTTGCAACGATCTATGGAATCTGAAAAATATTTAGAAGGTGAATTGACGCAACCACCACTATTTGAATACTATAATTTTACTGAATGGAAAATTAAATTTGAAAATTATGTGAAATCAATAGACTTAGATCTTTGGCATGTCATTCCAATTGGTGATTTTCAACCAACAAAAACGGATTTTGAAAATGAAAATGATTATTTCAAAATTAAGAATGAGAAATATAATAAAGCTAAAATAATTATTTATAAAGCCTTACCGAAAGAAGAATATAAAAGAGTATTCTTTTGTAAAACAGCAAATGACATTTGAAAAAATCTTTTAAATTTTCATCAAGAAAAATGCCTAGCCAAAGATGAAGAGTTTGATCTTGCACATGAATTAGTTGTACTAGAAAGTTTAATAGAAAGACACTTAAATGAAATAGATATATGTGCTACTAGTTCAAGTGTTTTCAATGAAGGTATTAATGATGAAGACTATATGAATCAAATCTGAAAAGAACTTACTGAAAATCATGGAGTGACACGGATGGAGAAGAATACTACTATCCGGTATGTGGAGAATATAAATTAGAAACAACTTCAAATAAGGTACAATCCGAAACCAATCATTTTTGCTATGATAAATTCGCTTTAGAATTCTGAAAATTAGAAAATGAATTTAACCACTTTTGCGACATAGACATAAATACTGTTAATACAAATAATGTCAAAAATGTCATTTGCATTATTCGATCTCTTCAAGTTTTGATAATCACAAAATACAAACTCATGTTACGTAAACTACGTTTAATAAGTTTTTGATCGAGAAAACTCGTTTTCGTTTCCAACATCACTTAAGGTATGTACAAACATCTACCAACTTGTGTATGTGATCAAAGGACTTATTTTTCACCAAAACTTTACATTTTCATGTCACAAAAGATTTTTACAAAAGCATTTTTGTATGATTTAAAGAAATGTTTTATTAAGAAAATGTTTTATTAAGAAAATGTTTTCAAATTTCAAACTCACAACAGCCATATTTCCCGCTCAAAACCGACAAAAATTTTTCACCAGATAAGTTTTCACCACGTCAGGACAAAAATGGGAGCGTATGTCGGGACGGTCCCTTAAATAGGGCGACGGTCCCTTATCGATACGGGACCGTCTGGTAATTACGGGACCGTGATCTCTCTCCTGTCGTCTATAATTACAAAACTATTGTTTTGCTGAAAACTTTGCCTCTTATGCACTGAAACTTTTTGTATTAAAAATTCCTTTCCAAAACATAGTCTTTGATCACATTATCGGGTTCTTAGTTGTTTACAAGTGATCACACTCATCATTCTTCCATAGTGCAAGAGAAGAACATTCGTTGTAGTCAAGAGACGAAGTGTTAAAGAAGAGTCATACTCATTGTTGCGGATTCATCATTACTTTCATCCATTAATTCTTGTATGTAATAGGACTTGAGTGCAAGTCTTATATTGTGTATTGTGTTAGATCGTGCCATCGTGTTGGTACGAGGTGTGAAGCCACGTGGGCTTTGTTAGATTGGTTCTAGCTAGGATTAGGACTCGACATTTCGCTTAGTTTCGTTAAACTTGGTGTAAGCTTGTATAAGGTTTGTTCCGCCATAAGGGAGCGTGTTGATATAGTTTTTGTGAAACTCTCGAGTGTGAGACTCGAGGAGTGGAGTAGGGACGAAGGAGTGAGCTTCATGGCCGAACCACTATAAAACCGCGTGTCACGGTTTGATCTTTCCTTGCTTTACTTTTACTTAGTAACTTGTTATTGATTGTATTAGTTGTTGTTTTGAGTTCACATAAATATCGAATCGAACAATTTTCACAAACACGACTTGGAAAGTAAATTTTCTAAAACGAAATTAATAACGGTGAAACTATTCAACCCCCCCCCCCTCTAGTTTCAACAATTAGTATCAGAGCCAGGTTGCTCAAGACTTTTTAAAATATACTGTATTTTAAAACTTGAAACGATCAATGGAATTTGAAAAATATCAAGAAGGGCAATCTATGCAAAGACCACCACTCTTTGAAACCGATAGTTTTATTTATTGGAAAACTCGATTCGAAACGTATATGAAATCAAAAGATCTTGATCTTTGGCATGTTATTACTATGGGTGACTTTAAACCTGTTGAATATAACCCGGAAACCAAACAAAATGAAATTGTCTCTTATGATAACCAAAGTGATAATCCTAAAAAGAAATTGGCTAAAAATGATGAAGCAAAAATGGTTATTTACACTGCTTTACCCAAAAGGGAATTTCAAAGAATTTTCATGTGTAATACGGCTCAAGATATTTGGAAAACTTTGTTGGTTACTCATCAAGGTAATAATCAAGTCAAAGATAACAAGATCGATCTTTTGGTCCAACAATATGAACAATTCGTCATTCCTGAAGACGAATACATAGAAAGTGCATTTGAAATATTTAACATCATTATCACGAGTTTAAAACAATTCGTCTTTCCACCTTGCTTCATCTTCACTTTCCGAGCTTGATAACAATTCGTCATTCCTAAAGACGAATCCATAAAGGTCACAGCGATTGAAGAATCCAAAGAATTAGCATCTCTATCATTAAAAATTTCTCAAGGCTTTACATCCAAAATGGAGAGCAAAGGTCATCGGCGATTGAAGAATCCTCAGGGCTTATTGGAAACTTAAAGGTCCATGACTTAATCATCAAAAATAATTCCGAGATTGTCAAAAGCAAGGTGGAAAGGAGATCCATTGCCTTGAAAGCTAAAAAGGAGTTAAGTGATGATGAAGACTCAAGCTCGGAAAGTGAAGATGAAGAATATGCTCTAGCCGTTAGAGATTTCAAGAAATTCTTCAAGCGAAGAGGAAGATTCATAAGACAACCACGAGATGAAAAGAAAGCACCTCTAAAAGCTCGTGAAGATAGATATAGCAAGGGCGAGAAAAGATGCTTCGGGTGTAGTGACACAAGACAATTAGTTGGAGATTGTCCACACCAAACAAAGGACAAGAACCAAAGGGCATATGTAAGTGGTGCTTGGAGTGATAGCGATGAAGATGGCAAGAATGAAACTTGTCTCATGGCCGGATCTTCAAAAGAGGTATGTATCGAAACCGATAACTATGATATTTGCTCGTTAGAGTCACTTGAATTAGACAATGAGTATGATAAAATTTGTATATTAAGCCAAAAGATTATTTCGAAAAACAAATCTTTAAAAATGGCTAAATCAAAATTGGAAAAGGAAATATTATAATTAAAAGATAAACTTTCTAAGCTTGAGAAAGGAAAAGAAATCGATTCGGAATGTAAGTCTTGTGAAAAGCTTAAAATTGAAAATGAGGAGCTCAAAGAGGAAGCCTCAAAATTAAGTAAATTTGAGAAGAGTACTCATACACTAAAACAGATAATAGGAGCTCAAAAGGCTTCTGATAATAAAACCAGTATAGGATATAATTTTGCTAAGGCATCTACTAGTACTAGACGAGTACCCGTGCATAGCAACGAGATTTTATAGCGACAAATAGTTTATTGATAAAAAAAAGTTTATAGGTTATAAACGAAAAATAATAAAAAGTTTGAAGATTTGAGAATTAAACATAATGTTTTGAAACCAGGTTAGACCCGGGTGGTTCAATTGGTTGAACCGTTCCGATCGAAAAACGGGTTTAAGCGTCCCGGGTCAACCCGGTTTGTGTTTTAATTGGTTGTATTTAATTTGGTAGATATGTTTTTAATTGGTTGTACAATGTGAATAAATCATTGTACTTTTAAGTAATGGATAATGTTTTGAAACACGGTTCGACCCGAGTGGTTCAACCGGTTGAACCTTTCTGGTCGAAAAATGGGTCGATTTAAACTGGGTCAACTTGCTAGGTTGGGTCAAAAACGGGTCAAATTAATCTGGGTCAACCCGCCATGTTTGAAGCGTCCCGGGTCAACCCGATTTGTTTTTGAATTGGTTGTATTTAATTTGGTATATATGCTTTAATTTGGTTGTACAATGTGAATAAATAATTATACTTTTAAGTATTGGGGTGTTTTAATAATAGTATTAATTACATTTCACTTTCTCTTTCATTTGACCATTGTTGAAAACTCAACATTTCACTTTTAACCATTTTTTCTTTATAAGTAGTAGAGATATCATAGCAAATAAAATTCGTGAAACCTCAGTCTGAAGAATCCACTGGTGGCGGTCCTTCAAATCCACCAAACAGTCCCTTATCTAAAAAGGACCGTCCCCTTGATAAAGGACCATCTCCAGTAAACAAGGCCATGTTCATGCCTAAACCAATCCTTGATTCTGATCCAAAACAATTGACCGTAATGAATTCAGAAATACCCATTGCTAGCGTAAAAGAGGTAAAGCAATTCTATAAACCAACACCAAAACCCGGATTAGGATTGTAACACCCCCAAAATTCGTACAGCGGAAGACTTAACAAGTTTTCGGGGTGCTACTACAATAGGTAGACATCATAAGTATAGATAACGAGATAGCATGTATTTGAATGCAAAAAGGAAATCCATCATTGGGTTACAAGGTTTGCATTCATAGATCTAGTAGAGGAAAGCCCATAAATGAATAAAAGGTAGGTCCTCATAGTAAAATCAGAGTTCTTGTCGATCCTTCAGACACACCAATTGCCAAGCCTCCAAATGTAAGCAGGTCATGTTAACATCTTAGATACCTGAGAAAGACATGCTAAAAATCAGCAACGCTGGTGAGTTCATAGGTTTAAAGTTAAACGAATACGGGACCTGAAGAGTTTAGTGCTATGCGTACTAGAGCAGGCATAGACATCATAATTCAGTCATCACGCAATCGCAATCAGTAGTTTATCATCTTAATAAAGATGAATGGTCATAGTGAGTGGGCCCCTCAATGGTCACTAGCCAGGCCACAGCAAGGAACCACCCGTTACTGCCCCGGATCTAGGCCGCAGCAGAGTCTATTCCAAACTAGGGTCACAATGCCCTAGCTCTAGGTCAACCTCTACTTCCGTCTAACCTAAACTAGTCAACACAATAGCAAAACGAAGTAGTAGCAGGTCCAAAAAAATAGTTGCATGCTTTCCCCCCCAAGTTTAGAAAACAATTAAAACAATTAAAATACGAGTAAAAGTGGGGCTATGAACTCACCTCAGGTCCAGCAAATAGCACAAATATCAACAGAATCAAGGAAAGTATCAACTATCATGCAACGGCGACTACTGACTCGGCACTACCTAATAATATCAATACGCCTCAGTATAAATCTCAAATAAATATTTCCCAATCCCGAACGTATTCCATTTTACTTTCCGAAATAACTTTGGGAAATCATTTGTTAGGGTTTGGTATCGTTTGGTATCGTCGTGTGTGTGAGTGTGCGTTAGAGACAAAGTCTCGACTCAAGTGAACTCACGCCAAATAAATACCTCAATAAAGATCATAGATGCATAAATCATGAAATCACATAACGGCATAAGCCTCAAGTAAACCAAGTAGTTCACATACGTACAAGTCAAGTAGCACATAAGAGCATATCATATCAATCAGGTCAAGTAGTATGTAAGAGCATATCGTGGCAATCAAGTCAAATAGTAAATTCTTTCCCACAACAAGTCACACAAGTCAAGTTAAGTAGTTTACAAAGCATGTAACGTCATTCAAGTCAAGTTTCATGTCAAGGCTAAGGTCAAAGGATATGACCTTAAGAGTCGATAAGTTTCCGTACGAAGGGTCGGTCTCTTATCAAGTTGTCGACTTGATAAGCCTAACCATTCTTCCGTTTACTTATTGATTCCAAAGTTATATCGTCTATGATAGTCGTAGGATACATTTCTCATTAATATTATCATCTAATACTTTCATTGGATTCCCATTGGGCTTGTCGGTCCATTAAATCCAATGATCGTACTACGGTGATCTATTAATGTTAAACCGATCCGAAACTTTCAAACAATATGGGTGTAATAATTACCATAAGAATGAATCATTCAAGTTTCACGTGTACTCGGATATTTAATAACTCACGTCGTATAACGTTTGTTTTGAAAACCTTTATGTTTTATTTTCAAAGCATTTCCCCTTTTTACTCTTGAAACGAATTTGTTCTTACGACTTAATAAGGTTTCCGATAAGTATTAATCTAACCTAATAGATAATAATTATCGTTAACGTTATCACTTATTTATAATATGGGTGAATGTATATACGTATGTTCGCATACTAATATACTTTGACTCATATATATATATAAGCTAGTCGTTGTTTTACATTAACTCGCTTATAAATATATAAATAAATATGTACATATATACTTGCGCATCTATACACATTTGACTTATATATATAAGTGAGTTCTTATCGAATAAATGTTTAACGAGTTATTATCTATCCGAATCCGCGTGTCCGAGTCGTTACTTCCCGGTCCACATAATCAAGCAAAAATCAAATGTCCAATGTTGCGGCGTTGTCGAAGCCAACTATTGACTAAAAAGTCAAAGTGACCTTGACGTTGCCCAAGGCTCACATTTATATCATATAGATCAAAAGAAATAATTAACGATCCCAATCCGTAACCAAGTCCACATCCAATATCCAAAATCAACTATAACCCGACTCCAAACCAGGAACCACACGGACCCCTATAGGGTCTCGGCTATACTTACCATGACAATAATAATGTCAACACTCCACCAAATTTAACCAAAACTAATTCCTAATCTCATCCACATCTCATAGCAACAAACCATCAAGACCAATCCAAACTGAAACAATTTAAGTGTAACAAGGACAATAATCTCCTAATTCTATCCCTTCATTCTCTCGGCCAAAACCAAACATCACTACTCCGAATTAATAACCACTTCAAGCGTAACAGAAAACAAGAATAACACTCAGCAAAACAACCAGGAAAAAGCAATTAACTCGACGAATATTAAGGACACTACGCTAGCCGTGAGCTTAAACTCACGGTTTGGTTTCAACCCGGCACACAACATACAACCTGGATACCAACAAGTTAACAATAACATAAGAGAAACCAGAAAACTTGAAGAACACTAAGATGCCGTGAGCTATAGCTCACGGTTTGAGTATACTCGACACCACACGACACAAAATTAGATACCAAACTTGTTTTCATTATTCAAAAATTGTTTTCATTTGATAAAAATATAGAACCCGGTTCGTTTCACCCAAAATCACAAGATTTAGCCACGGGTTTGACCCGTGACCTGGTCAAACCTCGCGTTAAGCGCGTGTTCTCACCTAATCTTCAATAGATCTATTAGTACAAATGTTAAGATGATGATGGAGGTGGTGTTTTGACGGCGGTGGAGTACAAAAAGTGACGGTGGAGATGTTTTAGGGCGCGTGTTCTATAGTACCAGATAGAGGAGATGTTGGTGACTATTTTCATGGTGGCGGTGTAGTAGTGGGGGTGGCGGTGTGATGGTGGTGGTAGGTTGCAGGTCGGCGGCTGCTAGAGAGAAGAGAGAGAAGTGAGGTGTGATGAAGAAGATAATATGAAAAGAGAGGGTGTACGGTTAGGTTTATCATAATCCAAAATTTCAACTTAGTCCCTCCTTTCTCTATATTTTCTAAAAGGGTGCCAAAGTAAGGATTTGCGGTGTAATAATTATCTAACTTCCGAAAACGCATACTTTTAAATCTCAAAAATGATATCAACATTGCCAGCGTTAAGTTTTATTCACCTTCGATCACATTAAACACATTTTTCCATTAAATTGATAATAAGTTCGTTTATAAAAATAAAACATAGCCGTTCCTCATTAAATCCCGAATCTCACTTCCCGAGCTCATATTTATTATCCAAATCCTCAACACACGTTTATATATATACGCCATCATTTTCAAATAGATATTTCCATAAAACGTGGCTATAAATACGCCTCTATTTATTTCGCGTAATAAAACTTTATATATATCGTATTATTAGGTTTCTAGTGCCAGAGTCGAAGTAGTGCCTAACTTAACGCAACAGGAATGGTCTAACAGCATACTATTCCACACAAATAATCAACGATACGCATCACATTCCACAAAATCAATCACCAATTCTCGTTATTTTTGAAAAACCATTTCAATAATATTAACGATTCATTTAATTATATTTCCGCATTTTAAATCCAGTTTCAAATTTTACCAGTTGTCACAAGGATACAAAAAACCAACCATAGGATCTAGATCTTCACCTCCTAGAAAAACAAATGGACAAACTAAAACAAGAGTAACTAGAAATCAAAATTATCATAGGAACAATTCAATGAGTTGGAGAGATGATTTTCTTCCAATGGGATTTTTCTCACCATTTCAACACCCTAGGCAAATGCAACAAATGTATAGGATGTTTGGTGCTAACAACTTTGGAACTATGAGATATTGGGGACCATATGTTTGAGTTTGTCTATGTTATCACTAGATATGCTTGGTAATTGACTTGGAGCCCGACCAATGGGTTAAAGATAGCGGGTGTACAAATCACATGACGGGTAACCGCAAGCTATTCTCATCATATAATGCAAGTAGTGGAGGTAACGTTACATTCGGTAGTAAACTCAAGGGTAACATCATCGGCAAAGGTACAATCACTCATAACTCTCTTACTATAACTAATGTGGAACATGTAGATAATCTAGGCTTTAATTTACTTAGTATTAGTCAAATTTGTGATAATGATTGCAAGGTAATCTTTTCCAAAGACGATAGTGAAATCATAAAGGATGGAAAAGTAATTGCCAAGGGGATTAGAAAGGGTAACTTATATGTTATGAAGATTAGCAATAAACCTAGTGATAATATATGGTTAGCTATGGTTAACGATAATTCTACGCTATGGCATAGAAGACTAGGACACGCGAATATGCGTTTATTACAATCATTGGCCTCTAATGATTTAGTTAGAAATCTTCCTAAACTTAGGTTCGACCAACACTTTTGTGATGCTTGCAAAGTTGGAAGACAAGCTCACTCAAGTCATAAGCCTAAGATCTCAACTTCTAGATGTTTAGAGCTTCTTCACATGGATCTCTTCGGTCCTTCTTCCATACGGAGTTATGGAGGAAATCTATATACACTAGTTATTGTAGACGATTACTCTAGATATACTTGGACTATATTTCTTAAAAACAAAACCGAAACTTTTGATCAATTTAAAATCTTTAACAAGAAAATTCAAAATTAACTAGGACGCAACATAGTTTCCATTAGGACGGACCACGGTAGAGAATTTGATAATGAAGTTCAATTTGGAGCTTATTGTGATGCTAATGTATTACTCACAATTTCTCGGCTCCACGAACTCCACAATCTAATGGGGTAGTTGAAAGGAAAAATATAACCCTACAAGAAATGAGTAGAACAATGCTAAACGAGCAATCCATTCCTGAAAAATTTTGGTGTAACGCCGTAGACACTTCCACCTATATCCTTAATAGAATTCTCATAAGACCTATCATAGGAAAAACTCCATATGAAATCTTGAAGGGAAGGAAACCTTCATTATATTACTTTAGAGTATTTGGTAGTAAGTGCTATATTTTAAACACCAAGGATTATCTCACCTAGTTCGACCCAAAGTCCTATGAAGGTGTATTTCTAGGTTACTCTCAAACTAGTAAAGCCTATATTGTACTCAACAAGGAAACAATGGTCCTCGAAGAATCACTCAACGTGACTTTCGACGAAAGTCCCCGTCCTCCTAAAAAATCACCTTTGGTAGATGATGATTTAGATGAAGATAACGCCGTAGTTGAAAACATGAAGAACCTAGACATATCTAAAGAAAGTGAAACCATCAAAATAGGAGAAGCCACCAACATTAAGGAATCTAAAATTCATCCCTTGGAAAATGTTATAGGAAGCCTAAATCAAAGAACCCTTAGATCACAAGCTCAAAATAAAAGCAACGTCTTTTGTTTTGTCTCAATTATAGAACCCAAAAACGTAAATGAAGCATTAAAGGATGAAAGTTGGATCATCGCAATGCAAGAGGAATTAAACCAATTTAAGTCTAATGATGTTTGGATGTAACCAAGACCTAAAAATGTTACCGTAATAGGAACTAAGTGGGTATTTAGAAACAAACTAGATGAACATGGTATTGTATCTAGGAACAAAGCTAGGTTAGTCACACAAGGCTATAATCAACAAGATGGAATTGATTATGACGAAACCTATGCACCCGTAGCTAGACTTGAGTCCATTAGGATATTACCTGCATACGCTTGTGCATTAAATTTTAAATTGTTCCAAATGGATGTGAAAAGTGCATTCCTAAACGGTCTCATGAATAAGGAGGTATATGTAGCACAACCTCCAGGATTCATTGACTTCGAGTACCCCAAGCATGTTTATAGACTTAAGAAAGCTTTGTATGGTTTAAAACAAACCCCTAAGGCTTGGTATGATAGGTTAAAAGCCTTTCTTCTTAAGCATGAATACTCAATGGGAATGGTAGACAACACTCTTTTCAATAAGAAGAAAGATTCAAACATCATAATCATCCAAATATATGTCGATGACATTATATTCGGTTCAACTTGTCAAGACATGTGTGATGAATTTTCAAAAATCATGCATGACGAGTTCGAAATGAGTATGATGGGCGAGCATAACTTCTTCCTTGGACTTGAAATAAAACAATTAGATGATGGAATATTTTTTAATCAATCTAAGTACATTAAGGAAATGCTTAAGAAATTTGGATTAGAAAATGCTAAGCCTATGAAAACCCCAATGGCTACGGACACTAAGCTCACCAAAGATGAAGAGGGTGAATCCGTAGATAGTACTAAGTATACAGGTATAATAGAAAGTTTATTATACCTAACGGCAAGTAGGCCCGATATCATGTTTAGTGTCTGCCTTTGTGCTCGCTTCTAAGAAGATCCAAAAACTTCTCATTTAGAAGCGGTCAAGCGTATCTTCCGATACATTAAAGGCACTATGCACTTAGGATTATGGTATCCTAAGGGGACCGGCATAGAAACTATAGTTTATGCCGACTCTGATCATGCGGGAGATTATGTGGATCGAAAAAGCACTAGTGGCATTTGTACCTTCATGGGTTGTTGTTTAACTTCTTGGTTCTCCAAGAAACAAATGGCACTAGCTATCTCCACAACTGAAGCCGAATATGTAAGCGCCGGAAAGGCATGTCAATAAGCACTATGGATGAAACAAGCTCTCGTAGACTATGGCATTACACTTGATGATATTCCAATTATGTGTGATAATAAAGGAGCAATAGATTTAAGTAAAAACCCCATGCAACACTCTCGTACCAAACACATTGAAATTCGTTACCATTTTCTTATGGATAACATACAAAAGGATAACATATCTATTGAAAAGGTTCCAACAAAGGAAAACATTGCCGATATTCTCACTAAACCCCTTAAACGTGAACCATTCTTTTATCTACGATTAGGATTAGGAATGATGAAACATATATAATCTTAGATAACCTAACATATTTATCTCCTCAAAATCTGAGTCTAGGATTCTTTTGCGCACAAAAATTAAAAATTGGGGAAGTAACGATATTTCTTATCTTTAACAACCATTATGGCATGATAATAAGAAAACTTGATTTTGTGCATAAAAACCCCAATTCATATGTTGAAAATCTTCTCACGAATAGGAAAAATCAAATTTTCTTGCATTGTTAATACAATTCAAAAACGTTTTTTCATGCATGCACGATGCGCTCAAATCCTTTATCGGATCATGTAACAAATATGTTATCCGACATGGAAAGATTAGCAAGATTGAAATCAGGAGACTTTGGATTATCTCTTAGGATTTTATTTCATTTAGGGTCGAGATAATCGTATCTCCACATATGTTTCATGTAGGCACACACTAGAAACATTCTCTGAAATCTGGCAAACCTTCTAGTAGCGGTCCCTTATCGATCGGCAGTCCCTCAAATGATAAAGGACCGTCCACCTATTTACAGGACCGTCCCTTTGTTTGTGTGTCGTGACTTTTTATTCCTGCATGCTTGACCAGCCTACCTTTAGGTCTTACACTTATTCATTTGCTTAAACATATTTGAACTAACTTAACCAAGCATGCATGCTTTGCTATTCTTGCAAACTTCCTCATCTACTTAAACCTTTCCTTCCTCCTTCCATTGTCATGGCATAACCTTCCTCCTTCTCAATGTCATCCCACAAAATATCACCACCTAGAAAACCAAGAATTTCGGTCAAACCCATATGGAGGATGAAACAAAGCCTTGGCAATTTCATG
Organism: Artemisia annua; assembly: GCA_014162995.1. Lineage (NCBI taxonomy): Eukaryota > Viridiplantae > Streptophyta > Magnoliopsida > Asterales > Asteraceae > Artemisia > Artemisia annua. The sequence continues at coordinate 147,213 of LBNU01006796.1, forward strand.
AACCACTCAACCAACTCAAACAATCACCATGCTACTTCTAATCCCACATCACAACATGAGGCATCATCTTCATCATTTTCATTCTTTGCCTCTCAACCACAAAATGAGCCTCCATCCACTCACAATGAGCATACAAATCCGACTCCTCAAGATCATTCAATACCACCATTATTGCCAACTCCAATGCCAAATGTCAACTCCATACACTCAATCAAGGCTCAATAATTCTCCAACCTTATTGACTTGAGCCTTCTCAACGTCATCCTATCCCAAAAACTTCATCCTCCAACTATGTCTCATCCCACTCTTGCCCATGGGGGTTATTGTGCTTGTTTCATTTACAACCACAACCACTTCCAAAAGACGAAGAATGATCTTGACTACATCATTTCCATTCTCTTGTCATTCGGGTTTCTACAACCCTTACCCAAGAACCCATCTCCACCACGTCCTCGCAAGTACTAGAGAAGCATGCATGCTCATTAATAAAACCAAACTCTCATGAGCTATCCTAGAAGATTAGACTAGGATTATGAATGTAGACTCATGTTGTAATAGTCATATGAATGACATTTTTATTTCTTAATGAATGAACTAGTTCCTGCATGCATAACTTTTTTGTTTCAGGTTATTTTACTGCCGGCGGTCCCATATCTGTATGGCGGTCCCCTAGTGATAACGGACCATCCACCACTTTAAGGGACTATCCAAATCTTGTCTATTCCTGCCGATTCTTAGTTTGTTTTGCAGGATTTCTATGTTTGCTTGCATGTTTCTTCTAAACTTTTGTAGGCAAATTCCATCGATCGATTCCCGGTGCCCTCATCAAGGGGGAACATCAAGCTAGGGGGAGTCATCATGATGCCGTCACATTCTTGACGAAGCCTTTTTGATTCTACAAAAAGGGGGAGAAGAAAACGAAACTCGTTTTGAAAACTCATTAATCTCTACTTACATCTAAAATGAGTTTATATTTTGTAATCATCAAAAAGGGGGAGATTGTTAATACAAATAATGTCAAAAACGTCATTTGCATTATTTGATCTCTTCTAGTTTTGATAATCACAAAATACAAACACATGTTACTTAAAAATACGTTTATTAAGTTTTTGATCGAGAAAATTCGTTTTCGTTTCCAACATCACTTAAGGTATGTACAAACATCTACCAACTTGTGTATGTGATCAAAGGACTTATTTTTCACCTAAACTTTATATTTTCATGTCACAAAAAATTTTTACAAAAGCATTTTTGTATGATTTAAAGAAATGTTTTATTAAGAAAATGTTTGCAAATTTCAAACTCACAACAGCCAAATTTCCCGCTTAAAACCGACAATATTTTTTCACCAGATAAGTTTTCACCACGTCAGGACAAAAATGGGAGCGTATGTCGGGACGGTCCCTTATCGATACGGGACCGTCTGGTAATTATGGGACCGTGATCTCTCTCCTGTCGTCTATAAATAGAGAACTATTGTTTTGCTGAAAACTTTGCCTCTTATGCACTGAAACTTTCTGTATTAAAAATTCCTTTCCAAAACATAGTCTTTGATCACATTATCGGGTTCTTAGTAGTTTACAAGTGATTACACTCATCATTCTTCCATAGTGCAAGAGAAGAACATTCGTTGTAGTCAAGAGACGAAGTGTTAAAGAAGAGTCATACTCATTGTTGCGGATTCATCATTACTTTCATTCATTAATTCTTGTATGTAATAGGACTTGAGTGCAAGTATTATATTGTGTATTGTGTTAGATCGTGCCATCTTGTTTGTACGAGGTGTGAAGCCACGTGGGCTTTGTTAGATTGGTTCTAGCTAGGATTAGGACTCGACATTCTGCTTAGTGTCGTTAAACTTGGTGTAAGCTTGTGTAAGGTTTGTTCCACCATAAGGGAGCGTGTTGATATAGTGTTTGTGAAACTCTCGAGTGTGAGACTCGAGGAGTGGAGTAGGGACGAAGGAGTGAGCTTCGTGGCCGAACCACTATAAATCCGCGTGTCACTGTTTGATCATTCCTTGCTTTACTTTTACTTAGTTACTTGTTATTGATTGTATTAGTTGTTGTTTTGAGTTCACATAAATATCGAATCGAACAATTTTCACAAACACGACTTGGAAAGTAAATTTTTTAAAATGAAATTAATAATGGTGAAACTATTCAACCCCCCCCCCCCCCCTTCATTCACAATACTACCTTTAAAAATGAATCATCAAATCTTTGTGAAAATAACTTTGAAAAAGAAATAATTTTAGAAGATAAAATGTCTAGACTTGAAAGTAATATAGAAATTAATCTAGAATGCAAGATATGTCAAGAACATAAACATGATATTAAAAGACTAAATGAAAGAGCAAAAATATTAGCTAAATTTGAAGAGAGTTCCAAATCCCTTAAATATTTACTAAGTATTCAAAAACCATTCGAGGATAAAACCGGTTTAGGATTTAATTCGGATAACCCATCAACAAGTAAATTAAAGCAAATTGAATTTGTAAAAGCTAGTAGAGAAATTTAGAAATTAACTTTACTCAACTACTAGTACTTATATAAGTCAAGAAAGTCATTGTTTGTTTATTAAGACAAACTCTTAATGAATTCTTGCACTTTTCGGGAACATCCTCACCATGTGCATTCTAATGCAATGGATGTCCTCAACTAACCATCTCGGACCCATAAGAATCTGGGTACCAACTTGTCTTTCATGATTAGGTAGTAAACGCACGAAGAGAAGATTCTAATTTCCATGATGGCTTACTCACTTTCGAAACATACATATGAAGACAAGTTAATCATATTGCGTTGAATCATACTCGACACATCACACGTTTGGCAAATAACGTAGTTGCGGCCATTAAAGAATTCATGCAAAGTTCTTCACTTTTGGATCGTTGTTTTTGAGAATCAAGAAAGGTGTCTAGAATCCCATTACATAATAAAAATGAATTGTTAGACTACCCCAAGATGAAGGAATCAAACGCAAATATTTTTGACAAAACACGGCTCATGAAAAAGGAAGTACCTCCGTTGAAGATATTCAAGTCATCTCATCATTCTACGTTCATAATCATCAAGGAGCCAAATTCTTATGGCACTCTTCAAGGATGCTTGGAATTATCTAATATGAAGATATGAAAGATACTACTAAAGATGATTTTATGAATTAAGAATATAGCATTAATTAATTCATATGAAAGACGTGATTCGGATCAAGCCACTTTGATCTTTAAAGGCGTTGGATGATTACTTTGCTACGACATCATGGTTTGGCTAAACATTGAAGATGTCAACCAACATTCACATGCTTACTCATAAGGAAAAGCTGGACATGAGGTAAGTTTTCTTTTCAAAAACTTATAAGTAATCATATTATACCTAACTATACCATAATTAGTTTCTAATATATACTTAAAGTTGTAGGTTGCCTTGTTCATATTGCTAATCTAGTATATACTAGAACTTAGTTTAGTTGACCCTCTAGGTATTATACTAACTGCTTACTCTTGAACTCACTATTGAATATGGAAATCATCTATATCCACTAGTAGAAATTTCATCACTAAGGATAAACAACCAATCTAGTAACTATAATAGATTTGTTATAATATAACCTAGGATTAAGACAAGCTCTTGTAGAATACAATGATAAATATGTATGCATTAATCTTGTAACTATAGATGATAGGATATAAGATTATGTCATCACTCATCTATGCTTATAGTTTACATACAAAATGGTTATATGTGACAATAGGCTTAACCGATTCTCTTGAATATGAGATACTTTAACATGCTTTATATATCCATGATTAGTGATTCTTGTTATCAAAAATCTAATATCATGCATAAACCTCACATTTTGAAAATTAATCTTTCAAATAACTATCTCATTGTTTCAAGCAACATATTTGATTATAAATAACCACAACTTTGTCTTAATCAAAATCAAAGATTGGGAAAATTTCTCTCTCTCTTTTATTAACCGATTTTGAAGTAAAACCCAATCTATTTTACTCCAATATACACATGCATCTACTTCAAAGCATTGTTGAATAGTGCTAAAAACGTTCTCTTAAGCTATCTATGATAATCTCACATTTATCATACATTTTTTGTATATATAACACTTATAAGAAAACCAAATCATTTCAAGAGAATCATGGTTTGCCTACTTGAATCTAGTTTGTAACAAGTCTTGATGTCCTTACAATCATAACTCTCCTTTTTATTGCACATAGGCACTACTAAGAATTAATGACCTAGTTCATTAATCTTAATTTTCATATAACTAATTATATGCTTGGCACAATTTGTTATTTCTTAGCTTATATGATTTGCTTGCTTGATTAGTAGGTTGCATGCTTATTAAAGATTGCTTGTTTACTTAATCTTTGTAGATAGTTTGCTTTATATACATGACTAGTATATCCTATATTTCCTCAAAGAGTGAACTTGCTTAAAACCAAACCCTAACACATAACCTTCTCTAAAATTTTCTGCCAAAAACCCATTTTTGTTAACCTGGGAAACACCATATGGGCGACGGGTTACTGTTTTCTTTTTCACTTTTTGACCGACTTCACCCTATACTTCCCAAAATTCACAAACACATTTTGTCCTAAACTACCCCTCAAAATTTACCTTCCTAAACCACATTTTTCTTACACTATAAATACCTCTCCTTCATCATTAATGATCATCCAACCAAACATGTCATCTCCCAACAACCCAAGATCTAAACTCTCAAGAGTTGCTAAGATCTCCGTAAGACCCGTTTGGAGGAGAAAGATTGACTCTTGTCAAAACTCAAGTGATGTTCCAAATCAACCAATACCTAAACCTTATACTCACATAAATGACACATCTCACAAACAAAGCCAATCACCCATACTTGCTTCTACCAATGCTCCTTCTTATGATGAGCATGCACAATCCCAAAACAACAATCCTAACCTCATTGCCAATACTTCACATGTTGCTCATTCAACAAAAACACCATCCACTCATGAAGCATCCCTTCGATCCATATCATGCTTTCATGATTACCCAAGCTCAAACATGTCTCCAACACCAAGAGTGCCACCACCACATCCTACAACTTCACATGCCATTCCTATGTTACATGTTCAAACCTTCACCCAAGACAACAACCATACTCCACCACCATCACCCTCCTCCGAACACTTGAAGTTCGTTGAGGAACTAAAAGAAGCACATGAGCTTAGTGCTCTTCTAGCCTTACATCTTGCTCAACGCAATTTGGATCCACCTCCATCTAGCTCACCCTCATCACCACACAACCCAAATCAAATTGAGAAGCATGTCAACAATTGCCCTGGTTGCATTTTTCTCCAACAACAAACCATTGTATTGATTGAGCACTTTACTTAGATCGAGTATCTTCTTACTAGATCTCAACCAATACCATCCCTTGAACAACATCCAAACCCTCAACCAACAAACTCCATTCCAAACTCACCACCTTCAAGCTCTCCACCACCAAATCCTCAAACCTCCATGCAACAAAAAACATACCTCCATTGAGCCAACAACATAACCCTTACTCAACCACCCAGAATTAAGCATACTACATGCTTATATTCTTCACTTTTCAAATAAAATTCTTCAAGCTTTTGGAATACAAGCAAGTTCGTTGACGCTCTCTTTTGGCACATTAGGATGTTCTAGTTGGTTTAGAACTCTAGTTATATGTATGATGTAACAATGACTATGTTTTTGACGTAGTCATCTCTTAGTTAATGAATGCTTTATTATATGCTCTTTATAACTCTTTGTTGCCATGATTGTTGCTATATATATACACATACATACATACATACATACATACATACATACATATATATATATATATATATATATATATATATATATATATATATATATATATATATATATATATATATATATATATATATATATATATATATGGTAGGGTTCTAGAGAAAAGTGTATTTGAATGGAAAAGTGAGAAAAAAAGTTATAGGGGTCGAATTTAACAATAGTCGAAAGATAGGGGGAAAAGTTGAAGTAACACTACCAAACCCCAAAACTGACACTCACCACAAACCCCAAACCACACACACAAAACGTGTTTTCCAATCTCTACCAAACCTCTCGCCTCTTTTTTTTCCGATCAATGTTCCGATCAAAAAACACAATGAAATAACATCATTTTTTTTCCGATCATCATAAAAATGACGAAAAAAAGATTCAGGAACTGTAAGTGCACTAATTTTAATTATTCCGATCATGATTTTATGTTTTTTTTTATTATTATTTTATTTATTAATCTATGTATATTTTTTCTTCAATTTCAGCTACTCGCATAAGTCCACGAACACTTGAGAAGAACGAATGTATTAAAGAAACGCAATCGGAATGTAAGAATTTGATGCATTTGTTAGAATGTATTTGTATTTTAGTGCATTTGTGTGATAAGTTTGAAAAAATATGTGAAATTAGATAATTTGTTAGAATGTGGTTGTGTTTTAGGGCATCTGTGTTAAAATATGATAATAATATGTTGAAGCATCAGTGTTGAAAAGTTTGAATAATATAATAAATTAGCAAATTTGTTAGAATGATGTTGAATTTTAGAGCATCTGTGTTAAAAATATGAAGGCATCTGTATGTAATATTTTTTATTGCATCTGTATGGAATATTTTTAATGCATCTTTATGTATTATTTTAGAGCGTTTGTTTTTTATATATTTTTGGTTCATCGGATGTTATATTTGCATCATCACTAACTATAAATACGTTGTTATGTACACTGAAATTGTGGTTGATAGTTGTTTATATTTGTTGGAGCAGTGTCATTGAGTTTTAGGTGATTTATAGTTGTGGTTAGAATAGAATGAGCATTAATAATGAAGTTTATATACTAAATTATGTGTAAGTAGTTATGCTTTATATTTGTTGATAGTTGCTTTATATTTGTTGATAGTTATAATATTTTTCGATTACAATTTCAGCAACAGAACCAGAAACCGAAGAAGAGTATGAAACTGAAGCAGGGAAGACACAAAACAGTAAGTCAATGGATCACGTTTGAGAATTGAGGGGCATTTTACATTATCGCATAAATCATTGAATCTGTTTTAATATCTGGTTGATTGTTTACTTGATTCAAAAAGAAATATTTGATTTGGAAATCATTTACCCATTGAAAAGTTGGCTTAAAGTTGGGTGTTGGTAGTTTAACTGCCCTGCACTATAGACAGATAAGGGTTAGGACAGTGTTGATTTGAGGATTTGTTGATGGATAATGGGAGTTAGGTTTATTGGTTTTGCACTTTGCTTGGACTTGACAGCTTATTCATCTGCTTATTTTTGGCTTTCTAATTGGGTGATTGGATTGTTTTATGTTTGAAAAGGTGCAACTGTTAAACTATTTATTGGCTTATTCTGAGAGCTTAACTTGTGTACAGAAGTTATATTAAAAATTATGTTGAAAATACTTCAGTGCATCTCTATGGAATACTTTAGTGCATCTCTATGGAATACTTTAGTGCATCTGTATGTAATATATTAGGGCATTTGTATGTAATAAATTAGGGCATCTGTATGTAATGATCTGCGCCCAGCTCGCCCGGTATCAGGGCCAGCTCTGCGTGTAGGCCAGTGATTAAGTGTACGCTGGTAGGTTGTTAGAAGTAAAAATGCTGTGTCTAGGTTGTTATGTGTAGGCTGTTGTTGCTTGTATTTAGTATGGTGTTGTAGCTGTGGTTTCCTAGTTGTCTCTAGTCAGTTGTCAAATCTGCTTGTTTGTGTATGGTGTGCAATTGTTGGGTTGTTGTCGAACATGTCGTGATTCATTTTGCAAACCTGACTGCATATGTTTTCAGAGATTCATCAGTGGTAATGTTATAGAAGGTTGTTTAATGGCAGTGTTATCGCACACATTTTTTTGGGTTCTTAGTACATAAAGTTAGTCGCATAACTTTGAAAATTAGTACGCGGCGCATATCTATATCACATAAGGCCACACTAGAAGTTAGTGTACACGGTGCATTTCTATATTACATAAGGCCACACCAGAAGCTAGTTTAATAACTTATTATACATATAGTAGCATGTATGTAATATTTTAGGGCACCTGTGTGTAATATTTTAGGGCACCTGTATGTAATATTTTAGTGCGTATGAATGTAATATCTTAGGGAATCAGTTTACGATTTGTTTAGTGCACCTGTATGGATTATTTTAGTGCATTTGTTTGATTGATTTATTTTTTATATATCTTTAGTTCATAAGTCGTTATATATACAGCATCGCTGATTATGAATGCGTTGTTATGCAGGTACTGAATCGAATACTAACATGTTTTGTTCCTTTTGTTTGACATCTGATTGCTACACAGAACGTCTTCGCGAGCTCGAAAGTAAATCATTATCATAAGGCGAATCACATTGAGTGTTATTCTTTTGTTGTTTATACTCATTGGCAAGTTATCACATGGAGAAATAAGACGGGATCCTGATATAATAAGCCATTTGACTCTTGCATTGTCAACATGTGGTCAATTTGAGTGCTTGGCTGTTCACTTGGAGCAGCTTCTTCCTGGTGTATATAAACGAACTGAGAGATGGTATTTTCTCGCTCTTCATTATCCTGATGTGTGTTTCTTGCTTTCAGTCGCATGATCAAACCTGTGGATATAAAACCCGTGTTCTTCGGCTGGCAAGGTTGATATTTTGTGGCAAGACATAAGTGAATCATGTAGGTTGGATTCTAGTTCTCTTGGTCCGGTTAACAGTTGGCGCCCATGACTTTTGGCCTCATCAGTTTGTTCACGAGAAAGGAATGTCTTATGATCAAAAAGAGAAAAAGTGGGGTGTCGTGAACTGTGGATGTAGACGGTGAAGGTAAAGTGGGAATGTGGAACCGAAGAAACAATGTGTACATTTTTACTGTAGTTTTAGTAATCTTTGTGTCTAGACCTGGTAGGCTAGTAGATGTGAATTTAGTCAATTTACACTTTTTATATCACACAGTAGGATTCTTTTGTTCTCAGTTAGTTTCTATTACATCTATATTTGTGTTACAAGAAACCTTGTGTACATTTTACAATATATAAACGTACTAGATCATTAAGTATATATTAATTTAGTTTAAATTTGTATAAATAGTATTTGGTTTGATGATTTTTTTTAATTTTTTTTTTTTTTTTTTAAATTTTATCTTAAAAACTCATAAACAAACTAAAAAAAGGCCATACATATAAATAGTCTATATAAGATAAGCAGCCATCAAAACAAAAGGTTCAATTTTTAAAACTGCCCCTTGAGAAAAGAAGGATATGACAAAGAGGTCCCTGTAGTTTGATGTGGAAAAAGGGAGGGGAAGGAGAGGGTGATTTGTACACTTTTCTCACTTTTCTACCAAAGTGGACTTTTCTCATGATCCCACCTCTATATATATATATATATA